>CAUYSK010034445.1:0-69372 GCA_963575035.1 Avahi laniger
AGAGTCTCACTCTCTTGCCTGGGCTAGAGTGCCGTGGCGTCAGCCTAGCTCACAGAAACCTCAAACTCCTGGGCTCAAGCGATTCTCTTGCCTCAGCCTCCCAGGTAGCTGGGACTACAGGCACACGCCACCATGCCCGGCTAATTTTTTCTGTTTTTAGTTGTTTGGCCAATTTGTTTCTATTTTGAGTAGAGACGGGATCTCACTCTTGCTCAGGCTGGTCTCAAACTCCTGAGCTCAAACGATCCACCCACCTTGGCCTCCCTGAGTGCTAAGATTACAGGCGTGAGCCACCACGCCCGGCCGTGATGGATTATTTTCTTGATAAGCACTTGGATTTGGTTTGCTAAGATTTTATTGAGAATTTTTGCATCTATATTCATAAGGGATATTGGTTTAATCTTATTCTCTTAGCAAAAATACTACCTATAGTTGTGTAAAATAAGGTGTTTTAAATGAGGAAGTTTTCAGGAAAGAAGAACTTGCTCTCTGGATACTCAGAGTGGAGGGTGGCTCCGTGTTGACAGTGTACATGCTGGATAGTGTCGGCATCACATTGCCTGCTGTCTGAGTCAACTCAGGCTGCCAGAACAAAACACCACAGACTGTGACTTAAACAACAGACATTTGTTTCTCACAGTGCTGGAGGCTGGTGGGGTACAGCATGGCCACTTCCTGGAAAGGGACCTCTTCCTGGTTTTAGGCACCCACCTTCTCATTGTGTGCTTACAGAGCCTTTCCTCTGTGTGTGATGGAAAGAGCAAGCCCTCTGGTGTCTCTTCTTACGAAGACACTAATCCTATTGGATCTGGACCCTACCCTTAGGACCTCACTTAACCTTAATTACTTTCTTAGAGGCCCCATCTCCAAATATAGCCACAGTGGGGGTTAGGGCTTCAACATGTGAGTTTGGGGAGGGAACCACAAATATTCAGTCCATAACTCACCCCGTCCCCCATTGTGTGCTTTAACTTTGCTTAGGGATCTGTTGCTTTCTAGAGTCTTTATATGCTTTTTCCTTTCTTGGATTTCTTTAATAATGGGGCCTTCCATTGCCCATTCACCCTCTACAACTGTGTTCCCAAACCTCTGGACCAGTAGTGATCTGTGGCCTGTTAGGAACTGGGCTGCACAGCAGAAGATGAGTGGTGGGCAAGTGAGCGAAGCTTCATCTATTTACAGCCGCTCCCCATCGCCCACGTCACCTGTCAGATCATTGGCAGCATTAGATTCTCATAGGAGCAAGAACCCTACTGTAAACTGCACATGCGAGGTTGTGGCTCCTTATGAGAATCTAATGCCTGATGATCTGTGGTGGAGCTGAGGCAGTTATGCTAGCATTAGGGAGTGGCTGCAAATACAGATTATCATTAGCAGAGAGGTTTGACTGCACAATAAATGTAATGGGCCTGAATCATCGTGAAACCATCCTACCCTCCTCCCTCTGTGGAAAAATTGTCTTTCATGTAACTGGTCCCTGGTGCCAAAAAGGTTGGGGGCTGCTGCACAGGACAGTACAGGCTACCTCTGCAGAACAAGTCACAGTGATGTGCCGGGTGGTAGGCAGCACCGTGACATTCTGACCCCTAGGAGGCTTGGGTGCTCAGCTCAGTTTCAACTGTTCTCATCACTAGGGATTGTGACAAACATTCTGATCGGCTGATCAGTCTTGTCTAGTTTTGTATTTTTTTTTAAGAGTTGGGTTTCAAATTTCTGTTTCATGCTTAGAATTATTGCGGCTTCTGGAGATGGATATTTTAAACTGGGTGAAAAGGCAAAAAAATGTGGAATCAAGAAGTGAAAGCACAATTGTTTACAGTTCAGTGAGTAGTTGTGGTTAAGAAATGTGTCTGTTCATCATTGCCAGATGACTTAAAATTTTATGGGAAGGCCTAAATTTTAAACAAAAACTAATTGTGCTATTCACAGGGTAAGGATGTGAATTTCTCCAGAATTTGTTTTTTAGTATTATAATCTGGCTCTCCTGGTTAGAACTTTATGAATTTTATCCTGAAATTATCTGTGAAATGAATCTGATTGCATCTTATAAGATTTACTCAGAAACTAAAATTTGTATTTACCAAGCATTAATAATACAACCAATGATTTAACAGAGACTCACTTAGTGAACACTCAAAGGAACGTCATTGCTACGTGTTTGGGACTCACTGGTAAAATTATGCAGAGTTGTAACTCTCAAAAGAAAAGACAACATAATTATACACAGATAAATACAATTCAGCTTTTAGTGCATGTTAATGAAAAAAATTGTGGTACAATACAAACAATGAGTAGATAAAACGTCATTTGGGTTTGATTTGGAACATATTGTTTATTTTTCCCATTGGGGCATCATTTGAATTGTAGTTGAATGTGCATTCTCTGGGTACACGCAAAGTGCAGTTGAGGTCGAGGGAGGCAGGTCAGAGGCATCCGGACTGGCAGTGAGATCAAGACCTGAAACAGAGTCCCCAGATTCTTCACATCAGTTTGTGTTAGGGTTTGTTCAGCTCTCACGCATTTATTAGTACTGATCGAGGTGCAGCACAGAGTTTATGGTTTAGTAGACAGAATTACTCATTTTCTGTGTTAAATCAGAGGTGTAAACAAGAGGAACAGTGATAACATAAAGGAGAGTGATAAACTGCAGGTGACAAGGAGAGTTACACTCAGAGAGACGTTCACCAGGGAGACTCTCCCTTAAAGCATGATTTTTTTCACCTCATTGTAGAAATAACTTGAAGTTGCTTGAATGAAACTATGGAATTGGAGGCTAGAGCAGTAAGAAGTAGAATGTAAAAAAGGACTTTCTACACAGTGGCAAGTAGTTTGAATTTTACACAATAAGCCATAGAAGTGTTCAAGTACAGGGTGGCTATCATTAAATCTGCATTTACAAAGATCATTCTGGTGGGCCTTAGGAACAATAGATTGGAAGAGTTACATACTAGACTGGGGAGATGGGTTAGAACCAGACAATTGTAATAACTAAGAGGCATCTCAATCTTAATATATTCAAAATTGGTGTCTTGGTACCAGTATCTTCCACCACCTCCACCTCTCAGAAGATAGAAATCTCCACTATCTCAATAAATGTTAATTATGTTCTTATTCTTGCTCAAGCCAAAAACGTTGCCGTCATTCTTGACTACTGTTCTTTCTCATGTTCACTCCTTGTCTATCAGTAAGTCCTATTGACTCTACCTTCAAAGAGTATCTAGACTCCACCTATTCTCTCCTGTCACTCCCTAGGTCCCAGACACCACCCCCTCTCTGAGGCTGCTATAGGAGTCTCCAGCTTGTCTCCCTCTTTCTTCCCTTGTCTCCTTCAGTCTGATCTCAGCCTTCCCTGTTGGCTTCCCATCACACTCAGAGGAAACACCCAAGTCCACACATGCGATGTAAGACCTGTTTCCTCCCCACTTGACCAGGCTGAGCTGATCACCTTTTCCTGCTACAGGAAGGACTGCAGGCCCAGGCCAACTGCATTTAGTCCCAGGCAAAACACAGGTGGGCTCTTCACCAAAAAGGTGGGGTGAACTTGTGGGGAAAGCTAAGACTTCTAATGGGGATGTTTGGGCCACCAGCATATAGTCCTTTTTCTTTTGGCATTTGAAAGGCCTGATCAATCATAGGAATTATTACAGTCAAAGCATTTGACTTGAGGCTGAGGTGTTCTCCTTCAGATATAATGCCTGACTGTAGTCAGGCATTGAATTCTGTTTATATAATTGTGCTGTCATAAATTTGTTGATTATTTGCTCTTCGACTACAGCCAGAGCACAGAGATTTGGTTTAGGTTATAGGACATACTTTGAGAATTAATCTTGACAGTGAAAGTGGAATTACATGGAATTAAAATTGTTTAGCATGTTGGGGAGAAAAAATGTAGAGCGGTGAATATACCCTTCTTCATTTTACAAAGCTATGAGCCCTGGATCCCTAGCAGAAGTTAATAGAATAGGACACAGAGTTAAAGATATTATTTAAAAATTTCACAAGTAACTAACAGAAGCATCCCAAATAAAATGATATTGGTACTGAATACATGAATTATTTTGGGGGGAAAGCCATAAAATACAATTTCAAAATGAGTAAAATGTGAAATGATTATAGCGTGGTAGTTTGTAGTGAGTGCAACAAGGTGAATCATAATAACCACAGCTGGCAGTGGCCAACGTCAGAGAGTTTATTAAGGACAGAGGCCTTGTCTGCCTGGGAAGCACATGGACTTTAACATCCCCTGATGCCCGTCCCTGATCCTTGTGCTTGCTTGTGCTCTGTGTGTGTGTTTGTCTGCACACTCGCACGCTGGGTGAGGAGTGAGGGAAAGCAAAGAACAGTGGGCACTTGATGGGTTGACCTGAAGGAGACGAAATGTACTAATTTCAGGAAATACTAGGACATACATTTTAGAGCAAGATACTGGGTGGGTTAACCTGTTGGGGTATCTGTGAAGATAAAGAGATACAAGTAATCTAAGTGGAAAATTTCAAATTACTATGTGGTCAATGTTTGGATAAGTATAGTAAATGGACAACTTAACATTAGTGACAACAATTATACTTTGAAAAGATTTTCTCTTAGAAATACTTATAGATACCCCTGCATATGATTTCAGTATCTCTCCCCCCATATTAACTTACTTCACATTGTCCTTTCTTGTGTAGTGTTTGTTATCCTCATAATATGTATTAATTCATCAACATAACCTACCTAAGAGGATTTGAGTTGATATGTACATAAATGGACCCCGGCTACTTGTATATTTATCATAAAATAAATCATTTAGCCCAGTAGTCAAAAATATGTTTTATTCTTACATGATTTGCTCAAGTTTTTTACAAACTCTTGGTCGTTTAAATCCAAAGACTTTTTTTAAGAGAAGTTAACTGATAAATTAAATAAATCATTCATGCATTCATTTAGCAAATGTTAGCCTTTAAGTTAAATACTGTCCATTTGTAACTAAGAACTCTGTTTTATCTGCTAGGCATTTGTATGGATACAAATGATTAGATCTCGTGGTGTATTTTCCAGATGAACTTTTCTGTTCCTGTTTCTTAATCATTTAACATTTTTGCTGTTATATATTAGTGTTTGTGGCCTCCATTTGATCTTTGTGGCACTTTCTCTTCAGTGTTTAGTACTTGACAGGTTATCCTTTTCTTTTCCAGTGCAAGTTCTGTGAAATCCTGTCCAACGTCCAGGCACAGCAACAGGCTTTTTGGAGTCTGTTTCTCAACCTGAAGCACTATCTGTCTTTACATTTTAAAAGGCCTTATGTTTTAGCATAATGAAGTAGTTAGGGAAAATCACTCACAATTTCCTATTTTTACTGACATTTACCTGAGAGAAATTTTGGTCTTTGGCTTCTAAGGATACTCAGTTTCTGGCATTGGACTTTCCAGTCATCCTCTCTGTTCTTAAGAAAGTCATGTGATCAGCTAACTTTATTTTATGATTTTCTTATCTGTCAAGAAGGGAGATTAATATCTTCATTACCTATTTTTTTTTTTTTTATGAAAACAGGTTCAGAAGGTATTCCTTACCTATTTTGTAGTATTATTGTGGATCAAGTAAGCAAATGGACTTAAAAATGCCTTGGAAAGCTGGTGTTGGAGACAGTTGGCGCCATCATGGTGTGTGTGCTGGGCCAGGCACTTTGCAGTGCACTTGCTGGGTTTGCACCTGTGATTGCAGTGCACTTAGGGGGAGCTGACATTACGTCCATTAAAATTGAGGGCCCTCTTTTAGCAGTGGGAAATAACAGATAAAACATTTGAGGGTTTCAGAGGGAAGGAATAGTTGCTTCTGGCTGGGATTCAGGAAACACCTCCTGGACAAGGTGATATTTTAGGTGTCTTGGCAGCATTTGAGTCAAATGTTGCCCTGGTGACACTGAAATGGCCTTTTATGTACCAGTCATCTAATTTCAAAATAATCTTCTTTGTAAAATGAGTATATCTTGTGCTCCGATTAAAAGCGTGCCTCAAGTGCATAATTTGGTGTAGATTGCCCTGTGGTTTTTTCTCCCTCAGACAAGGGGGGACTTACACCGCTTCATTTTCTTCTGGGTAGGGGAGCACTGGAGGCTGTTCTGTAGGAAGGAGTTTAGGGCACTTAGGGAAAAGGATGGTGCTGTCCCCAGCCAGGTGGTACGGCCATAAGAGTACTACTCATCACTGCTTCCCAGGCTGCTTAGTCACCAAGTGAGCTGTGGTGTACAGTGTTGTGGTGACAGTCAACTTCATAAAATGTGTTTATTCCACAAGTTATTTGGTGCTACAGATCTTGAGCAAAATTCATAATTTTTGAAATATTGTCAGGATTAATCATAAACATCTTCAAAGACACTGTAGTCATTGTCAGTAATGATACATCTCAGGTACACAGGTATTTCTGCTATAATACTATTTATGTGTTTTGAAATAGCTGCCCTTTTATAAAATCTGTCAGAGTCTATAGGAACTATTGGGTTGGACAAATCACTAAAAATCAATGTTATTTTTTAAGCCAAGCTGCACAAGACAATAATTTTTTTTTTGGAAACAGGGTCTCACTCTGTTACCCAGGCTGGAGTGCAGTGGCACGATCATAGCTCATTGCAACCTCAAATTCCTGGGCTTGAGCTAGCCTTCCGCTTCAGCCTCCTGAGTAGCTGGGACTACAGGCACACACTACCACAGCTGACTAATTTTTTCTAATTTTTGTAGAGATGAGGTCTTGCTCTTACTCAGGCTGATCTTGAACTCCTGACCTGAAGCAATCCTCCTGCCTCAGCCTCCCAGAATGCTAGGATTATAGGCGTGAGTCACTGCACCCAGCCAGCAATAATTATTATCTGAAGAGAGAACTTGGGCTGCTTGGGCAGGCAGCTGAGCATGGCTGGGGACTGCCACAGCAAATATTGCTGTGCACAGAACCAAGAGCCTATGCTCAGCTGGTCCACTTGAACTTGAGCAGGGCAATGGGTGCTTGAGGGCACAGGTGGCTATGGAGCCTTGGATAACAACTGTTTTTAGCAGGATAAAAGGGAAATGGCTAGCCTGTCACATGTCAGGGACAAGCCCTGAGTATAGGTACAAGTTTTAACAATTCTTAAAATATGTCCAAAAAGGTTCCTGTGGCCACTGGAGCCCCTAAAAATAGGTCTTTTCCTTTTGCTTCTAAAGACCCTAATTCTCTACCCATGGCTCTGGCTGCCCTGCCCATGAAAAATTATATGGACTGAAGAGACCTGCACACTATCCTGACTTCTTTTCCTGTTCACCAGTTGAAGATGAACTACTTTTCACTAAGAAACACCTGTCGTGGCAGAGTGACTCTGCGTTCACTTCCGAGTCAGTGCCTTTCTTTAGTTGTTTCCACACCTCCATGTCCTTCCCCAGAGTGAACAGTAGCAGCTTAAAATTGTGCTTGTTCATATCCTTCCCCCATTCACTTCCTTCCTTGCCTTGAGAAATAGCAGCAATGTAGGTGTATGCCTTAAGAAATAGTCGTCCACAGTAGAGCTCTGCGTAGGCAATGTGGCCTAGGGCTCAGGGCTGTTGGAAAGGAGGGGATGGAAAATTTGGGATTGAGTGGACAATGAATGAAGAAAAAGTGAGAGAGAGAAAGAAATGGAAACAAAATTAAGCTATATAACTAAAATCTTAGCTCTATTTAAATATTAACTTTTACTATTCACTAAACCAGTTGGCTAAAGTGGTGGAGAAACTCATATTATTATCTGTCATTAGAGAGGCACTGTGTTGTATACTTCATGTTTGTCGTTCTCATTTAATTAATTTATTTTTTCTAATTAAAAAGCACAGAGAATAGTAGAAACACATAAGTGTACTCATCACCTAGAATAAATAACACATGTTAATCTTTTGTCTTTTTTTACTTCACATATTTTTATAATAGACACAACATGACAGATAAATCTGAAGCCCTCTTGGCTCCCCTCCTGAGTCACTCTCCTCTTCCTCTCTCCTCAGACAGCAGCGACTATCATGACTTTTCCATGTGTCCTTCTACTTTATATTTTTATATTTGTATTACATGTGTATCCATAAAAATATTGTATTGGTTTCCATGAGTTTTTAAAAATTACATTATAGATGTCTTATATCCCTGCTTTTGTTTTTGAGATCTCTGATGCTCGTAGATCTGGTTCACTGACTATATATTCAGTGCCGTATAGTGTCCTTTTGTGTGAATACACCGCAGTGTACCCATCCCACTGGTTTATTCTGGGTCCAGTTTTCTACTTTTACAAACAAGACTGAGATATGTACTCTTGTTTAGGTCTCCTGGTACATGTGACAGTTTCTGGGAACATAAATAGAATTACTGGGTTGTAAGTTATGCACACTGTCAACTTTACTTATCTCATTTAATTCTCACAAACATTCACTGGGGCAGATGTCATTATCTCCATTTTACACATGCCAAAACTGAGATGTTGAAATGATACATAACTTGGCCAACTTAATAAGAAAGCCAGTGCTGAGTCCAGATCAAATGCTGCCCATTTAAATCTACAGCTCTAATCCCGAGCAGGCCACATAAATCCTCAGCGTGCGACCTTTATGTTCGTTGGAACAGTTGTAGCCAGCCAGTAGCATGGTGCTTCCAAAGCAGAGAATAAGCAAGCAATGAGGAGGAGGAGACATGTGAGAAAGAAGCGGCCATGTTCCCCTTGCTGTGATTACCAAAAGGGTTCAAGAGTTAGAGTAAAACGTGCTCCTTGAAATGATGGATCTGAGGTTTCTATATGTGCAAGACTGTTTCTTTATGGTAGAAGAGTATTTGTGTTGCTTAAAATGCATATAGTAAATGCAGCTTGCAGGCATATTTTGATTAAAGAAAGATGTTACAGTGAGCGTGGAATAGTCTGTATTTTACTTTGCAAAGTGCATGGACCATTTTCTCCAGGTGAAGGGTGTCATCTGAATGTGGATCTTTTTTTCATAGCACTTTGTTCACGCTTGAACCGTATGTATTTTAGACTTCATTTTTGCTTTGTTCTTTTCTTCAACTTCCAGGTAGGAAATCTGGTGTATTAACTGTGAGAATTCTAGAGCTACATGAGGAATGCGCCATGCACGTTGCCCTGTGTGAGCAGTTGGCGGGGTCGTCAGCCGCTGGCCCTTCCGGAGGTGTGGGCCCCAGGCCTGGAGCCCACCTGAAAGTTCTCTTCACCAAGGAGACTGCAGGCTACCTCAGGGGGCGTCCCCAGGACACTGTCTACATCTTTCCTCCCTGGTGAGTTCAAAGAGCTGGTTCCAGCAGTCACCAACTGTGAGTCTATCTTGTAAGAAAGACTTTCATCAAGAACATTTTTGTCACTTTATTATAGAGAAATGCCAGGGGAAGAAAGCCAGGATTTGACATAGGTTTTATGTAACAGAAGCACTGAATTGTCTCTAATGGTTTGTTTGTACTTCTGTCAGCAGATTTTTGATAATCTGAGGTGAGAGGGTTGAGGAAACAACCATATTAAGATTCTTGCCCAAGTGGTATGTTATAAGATCTGGCTGTTTTTGTTTTTATCCTTTTTATAAAAATAATTTTCATAAGAGGCATTATGTGACAATCGGATAACCCATGTTAATTTAATATTTCTTTGCTAGTCACTTGACGAGGATAAAAGCATGAACTGAGACATAATAAGATTTGAACTCCAGTAGCATTAAATGGTCATTACTGGGTCAGAAACTATTTTCAAGGATACTATGGTTGCTTTCTTTTATATGAGATAGTGATTTTTGCCATGAAAAGAAGGAAATCTGATTAGTTTTCAGGGAAAATTTGAGCAGCCTTGTTTTAAGAGCTAATAATTAAGTTTTGTGGCAGTTTTTTTTTTTTTCATTTCAGCATATTACAGAAGTACAAATGTTTAGGTTACGTATGTTGCCTTTGCCCCACCCGAGTCAGAGCTTCAAGCATGTCCATCCCCCAGATGGTGTGCACCACACCCGTTAGGTGTGATGTGGCAATTTTTTAAAGTTTCATTTATCTGTGATATTCTTAGATTCTTAGATTTGGAATCTGCTAACAAATCTTTAAGTTAAACTTCCAGAGAAGGGATGTTTCGATCACGTCCACAACAAGTGCCTGGTGCTTCTGGATGTCCACAGTGACCTCCACATGTCTGCCCCAGTGTAGCCGTGTGGGAGCCCTGAGCTCCCGTGCACGCTCCCCTAGTTTGCTTCCCCTCCTTCCTGTACTCCACCTTGGCCCCTTCTCTGGCTTCTAGGTGCTGAAGTACTGCCAGACTCAATCCTGGACTCTTCTCTGCTCTACCACCTCACTCCCTGGGTAATTTCCTCTAGTTCTGGCATTTTAAACATGAGCTGCACTCTGATGACTTCCAAAACTGTTTCGGCAGCCCAGGCCTCTGCCCCATCTCCAGAGCTGCACACCTTCCTGCTGCCCCCATGGATGCCTGCAGCGTGGTAAAATCAAGGGCCTGACCTTCCTCCGTCAACATCGTCTTCCCACTCTTCCCCATCTCAGGAGATACAAACCACATTCTTGTTCCCCCAGATATGCTTGCCTCCCCTTTCTCTCCTAACCTCTGTTCTACCCACGGGAGCCTCCTGGCAGTCCACTTCAGAATCCACGACTGTCATAATCCTTTCCAGGTTATATTGTCTCTTCTGGAGTATTGCAGTCATCTCTTAACTGTCCCTGCTTCTGTCCTGGCTCGCCTTCTGTCTCTTGTCATACACAAGTCAAATCCCACCACCTTTCAGGTCTGCACTCTCCGACAGCCGCGCACCTCATGCAGAGTAAAAGCCAGGGCCAAGTGTGATGGCTCCTGAGCCCTGGGATCTCATCTCCTACTGCTCAAACACCCACACCCACTCTCACCTCAGGCCTGGGTTCTTGCTGCTCCCTGTGCTGTGATGCTTTGTTCCACCCATTGCCTGGGAATTCACTCAGACATTACCTTCCAAACGAGGCCTTCCCTGGGTCCCATATCTAACATTGAAACTGCCTCCTTCCACACCCGTTATTTTCCCTATTCAATTTTTCTCTTTAAGTTGTCACAATCAGACATGTTGAAGTATATTATAATACTTTTATTTGTTTATTTGCGTATTGTGTGTTTCTCCACTGCAAGGCTTTTAACCGTTTTGTTTACTGCATAGGCCTGAGGGCACTCAGCAGAACTTTGATGTGGAATGAATGAGTGATCTTCTCCATGTCTAACAGTGCCCCATCCCCTGTTTTGTTACTATAATTTCTTGTGTTTTTTCAGTTGTTTTATTTGAAGTCCTTTTTGTAAACTTACGATAAAAACCAGTAATATTAAGAGTATCTGATTTTTGCAGTGTGTCCTAGTTTTATCTTCTTTATAAATAAAAAACTAGTGTATATTTTAGTTTATTGTAGCTCAACCGAATGTTTACTCAGGCTATGTTGAGTTTTTTACAGTGAGACGCAGAAAACTTGAGGATAGTTGTGTTTCGCACTAACTTTAGAGACATTGGTAGGCTTTTGAGTTATGTCATTGCATTAAGTAAGCAGGGAAAATTAAACTCCAGACATCATCGTATAGTCCCTAAATGATCGTAGTCCCTCTACATCTCCACACCTTTAGTAGGTTTTTTTTTCCTTTCCCATTTCATCTTAAAAGTAATTAGTTGGGTTTTTAGTGGGTATTTAATACAGATAATACAAAATTCGAAAGGTACCAAAGGATGTATAGTGAGTATTGAGTCTTCCTCCCATCCTGTTCTAGCGACTCTATTCCCATCCTCAGAAGCAGCCACTAACACCGGTTTCTCATACGTCCTTCCAGAGATGAAGTGTGTGTGTACTATACACACACATAATCATATGAATGTATTTTCTGCCATTATTTTTTTTTTACAAAAATTGTAGCAAACAATACTCTTTTATATAATCCCTTTCCAACTTAAATTTATCTTGAAGATTATTCAGTTGCAGTATATCAGCACATAAAGAGTTGCTGCATTCTTTTCACTGATTCCAATTTAGAGGTCCCATCACTGAGGCAATCAGTGCCCTTCAGATGGACATGCAGGCTGTTCCCCCTCTTTAGTTACTTCAAACAGTGCTGTAGTGGATATGTTTGTACACACATCCTTTTGTACATGTGTGAGGAAGGGCTATCGGATACATTTCTGTAAGTATTATTGCTCGATCAGAGGATATGTGCCTCTTTAATTTTAGCAGACTTTGTCAAATGGCACCATTTTATATTCCCACCAGCAAGGCACGAAGTGCCTGTTTATCTTCCCTTACCATACTTACTGTATTGATCTTGACTAAGTTAAAAACTGGAAAAATGGTATTTATCATTTTAATTTGTATTTCTTTTATATAAAGTGGGTTTATACATTTTCCCCTATGTTTAAGAACCATTTGTATTTTATTTTCTGTGAAATGTTCATCTATAACTTTGACCTTCTCTTAGACAGTTGGCCTTTATCTTAATGATTTCTATTAGCTCTTTATAAATAGGTCAAAGATTTGAAAAATTTTATTCTATTTACAAATGAAAACATATTACGTATGCCTTGTAAAAGATAAAAAAGAGCTCCTGTCAGTCATGTGTGTTAACAGTTGATTCTTTCCCACTGTGTCATTTGCTGATGGACTTTTTTAGGCGCCAGAGGTTGGTTTCGTTGATTTGTTTTTGATAAGCAGAGATTTTCTGTTTTTCTGTGGTTGGTTTTCTCCATCTTTTATAGCTTCCGAGTTTTTTGTCATGGATAGAAAGGACTTCCTTACTATGAGGTATAAAAATTATTCTATGTTTTATTTGAATACTTTCATGGATAATTATTTTTTAATTTTGTATTTAAATCTTTGACCCTCCTGAAATTTATCTGTATGTAATATGTGAGGTAGGGTATGTAACTTTATTTTTTTCCAAATGGCCATTCAGGAGTTCCAGCATTATTTATTGAACAGTCCATCTTTTTTCCATACAACTACAATGCCATCTTTATCATGTACTAAATTCCTACACATATTTTGTACTGTTTCTCGTTCTTTTATCATAACTGTATTTGCATATGCTTGAATTTGTAACTTTGTATGGTATTCTGCTAACTGCTGGGACTACTCATCTCTCATCATGCTTATTATTTAGAACTTTTCTACTTATAATTGTATTTTTCCTTTTTGCTTTAAAAATATTTCTTGTTTTATTTTCAAATGAAAACATATGCATGGTAAAAGATAAAAATAATTGAGGAATATATAATGTAGAAATGAATCATTTTCTCTCTACTTCTTGGATAGATCACACTTCCCCTAGATAACCACTATTAACAATTTAGAATAATCTTCCAACATCATACTTTTTTTTTTTTTGAGACAGAGTTTCACTGTGTTGCCTGGGCTAGAGTGCCGTGGCATCATCCTAGCTCACAGCAACCTCAAATTCCTGGGCTCACGCGATCCTCCTTCCTCAGCCTCCTGAGTAGCTGGGACTACAGGCATGTGCCACCATGCCCGGCTAATTTTTTCTATATATATCTTTAGTTGTCCAATTAATTTCTTTCTAATTTTAGTAGAGACAGGGTCTCGCTCTTGCTCAGACTGATCTCGAACTCCTGAGCTCAAACAATCCACCCGCATCGGCCTCCCAGAGAGCTAGGATTACAGGCGTGAGCCACTGGGCCCGGCCCAACATCATACTTTTTAAAAATTAATTCTTAAGCACTCAATTATGTATTTAACACATTCTAAGAATATATGTAATCTATATGTAAGTTATGTAATCCTGCTTATTTTTCTGTAACAACTTTAACTTATTTAATTAAAAACTTTTTGTTATGTTTATTGGTATAGATTAAATCTATGCATTCATGGGGTAGGACTTAAAGGTGATTTCTAGCAGGACTCTGATGTGACCCCCCCCCCACGTTCATGGGGTGCACGGTAGCACAGCACAGCGGAGGGCTCTCATCTCGTACCTTGAATCTGTCTTCTCTCCTTCAGAAATCTGCCCTCAATCAGATCTTCTCTGTTCGCACCTTAGTTTTATTCCCTCGTGAAATTTAGGTCTTGCTTTCATTAGAATTTAAATTTATTTATGGTGGCAGAGCCTTTTTTTTTAATCTCCTCAACTTCTAATTTTTTTGTACACCATTACATATTTTACAATGCATTTATTAAGTGATCCAGTTTTTTAATGAAAAATTTTAGTATCTTAATATGATTATTTTTCCTTAGGGAAGATGATTTAGAGGCATTGAATGTGGGACACTTTCTTGGGCTTGTGAGGAGTAAAATTAGATTGAGATCATGTGCAAAGATTTATATAATGAAAAATTTCCGGCTCCCACCTTAGAATTTACAAGTGGATGAGTTATTATCATTTGACTTTGGAATGTTTGTAGGTCTGGGTCTTACCAAGGCACTTCCCTTGGGTGTTGCTTCTTTTGCTGTTTTAGGAAACACATCGGACTCCCTGTGTGGTGCTATACACAGAGATTGTTCAGTGACTATTTCTAAACTTGATTTGGATATTTTGTTTTTCCTCCTAAGGTTTTTTGTTGTTGTTGTTTTGAGACAGAGTCTCACTCTAGTGTCCTGGGTATAGTACAGTGGCACATCACTGCAACCTCAAACTCCTCAGCTCAACCAATCCTCCTGCCTCAGCCTCGTGAGTAGCTGGGAATACTGGCACACACCATCATGTCCAGATAATTTTTCTATTTTTAGTAGAGACAGGTTCTCACTACTGCTCAGGCGCTGTTTTGGTTTTTAGTCTTTGAGTATTTTTGTTCCATAAATGGAGTATAGGTTGAAAAATAAGAGTGAAAGGAAATCCTATAGTTGCCCTAAAAATGATATGTGAGATCTTACTGTTTTTGTATACTAGATCATCCAGTGGAAAATGGATCTTGCTCTTTAGGATGACAACTCAAAATGCTTATGTTAACCAAGCCAGATGCTATCAGATGTTAATGCTGTTTTTAGGAATCTTAGCAAATCCTTAGATACAAAAATATCTGAAATACATGCAATTTGATAAATTTCTCTGCAGCCATTTGACTTCTCAAAATGGCCACCCCCAAAGAAGGAAACAAATATGGATTAATGCAGTTAATAAATACAAACACATATAAGAAGTTTGTTTTTATAAGTATCAGTGATATAAAGCAAGTTACTTTGTCAAGTATTAACAAATACTAATCATTCCCAAATGTCAGTGGGCATGTTAAGTTGGTACCTTTTTTGGCAAAAAGTCACTGTACTAGGAGGAGTGGTCAAGGTGTCTGGGGTAGGAGAGACAGTTGGGATCACTGGGGTAGAAGGAGTAGCAACACTTCTTCCTTGATCACCTTCTCATTAAGGAGCAGATGGGCTACACGCTTTCTGTATTAGTCTACTCAGGCTGCTGTAACAAAATACCACAGATGGGGTGACTTAACAATGCAAATTTATTTCTTTTGGTCTGGAGCCTGGAAGTCCCGATCCAGGTGCCTGTGGGGTTGGTTTCCTCTGAAACCTCTCTCCTTGGCTGTAGAGGGCTCTTCTGTCGCTGTGCCTCACGTGGCCCTTCCTCTGTGCACACACACCCCTGGTATCTCTGTATCTTCCTCTTATAAGGGTAGTCAGATTGGATTGGGGCCCACCCTAAAGGCCTCATTTTATATTAATTACCTCTTTAAGGGCCCTGGGATTAGGGCTTCAACATATGAGGAGATACAGTTCAGCCCCTAACACTGTCATAAAAATGAACACTTTTTCTGCTGAGTCTTTCAATTTGTGAATAGGCAAGTCAGCTGATTTCCTTGTTCCATAAGTCCCAGAAAAGCTTATTTGATAATCTCCCAAATAGTTTCCTGAATTGTATTATGTGTTGTTATATATAGATTTAGATTTTTTTGGTCAAAAAATGCTTTCTTAAAATAAATAGTCACAGTATTTTTTAGGTACTTTAGGAAGAGAGATAGAGGGTAAATTTGAAAGATGAGTACATCAATCTGCTGGTATAGGTGATTTAGACTGTTTGTCTTAGTAGTTTGGAAGTTTCTGCTTTTAATTAAGAACTCTTTTTCTTTATCTAAATGTTAACTGAAATTAGTCTAGATTCCACTCAAAAATAGATCATACTTAAAAAAAAAGCCAAAATAATTTTTAAAAGGACTATCTTTTTTAACAGAAGCTTGACCAGTCATAGTGAATCTATTTTTGCTTGTGGGCTGTCTAATCTTTTCTCACTAAAAGCCTTTTGTGTTCATTTAAACTGTTTTTCAACATGGGCACAGTGTTTAAAAAAAAATACAAAACAAAGATAGACTTGAAATGCTCCTATTTGTCCTTTAGTAATAAACGCGGGTTTAGGTACAATGGCTGCTGACCCTAAGGAGTTTAGAGCCCTCTGTAAATACTTCCTAGTAAATTCTCGTTGAATTCCCATGAGATGTAATGTTACCTTGGCTCTGCCAATCTGAAAGTGAAAGTAGAAGTAAAAGGCCTTGCCTGGGATTAACTGCATTATGAAATACTCATAGAATTATATAACAATAAGCAACTTGTTAAAAAATTAATTAATGTGTAAAATTTGGGGAAGGCAAAGACATAAAGTGTAGATGAACTTAAAAAAAAAAATAAATAAATAAAGTAGTATAATAGAAGCCCATGCCCCATCACATAGTTTCAACATTTGTTACCTAATGAATAAACAGCTTTTACTAGTGAAGGAAACTGAAAGCTTTAAATGTAATATAATTGCAAAGAAACATCTTTGCAATTAGAAAGAGGGAGATAGAACCCGTCTGACTGACTATGTCCTGCCACCAAATCTAATGCTAGAATGAGGGCCAGAAAAAGGTAAGTATGTGACGGTGTATCAAGGGACAGCCAGGACAGCTCTCACTGACATTCACTCATTCATTAATTGATTCAGCAATATTTACTTGTGCCCTGTGCCAGACACTTCACTTTCCCTCATCATACACACCCTAATATGAGGGAAGAGTGAAATTTGACTTTCTCCATTAGTCACGAATATATCTCTATATCAGTAAATTCATATTATCATTTTTAATGATTACTTAGTATTCTACTGTATGAGTATATCATAATTTAAAGTCTCTTATTTTAGATTTTTAAGGTTGCTGCCTATTTTGAGCTATTTTGAACAATGCTTGAATGAAATAGCCATCTTTATACCTCCCTTCTGAATATGTTCTTAGGATATTTCTATAAGTGGAAATTCTTGATCATAGGACACTAGTGGGTTTTGCGCCTTTTGATATACGCTTTCCATAGCAACCTATAAAAGTTATATCTATCTCTGCTGCTGCCAGTTTCTTAGTCACACTACTCTTAACATTTTGTATGACTGCACAGTGTGATATAATTTCTTTCTATGTTCTCAGCATGTAGTACATATTGGTTCTTTTGCTATCATAAAATCTCTGTAGTAAACATTGTTGTATGTATAGTTTAGTACAGATTTCAGATGATTTTTCAGAGTAGATTTTAGGAACCGTGTTAGTAGGTTAAAGGGTATACATTTTGTTACTGCTGCTGTGACTTCTTGATATGGTTAGGTCATCTGCAAACCTCATAGTACTACTATGACTACCTGGTACTGGTCACATTAAATACAGACATACCTTATTTTATTGCACTTTGCTTTACTGCACTTTGCAGATGCTACATTTTTTATAAATTGAAGGTTTGTGGCAACCCTGTGTTGAGAAAGTCCATGGGCGCTGTTTTTCCAACAGCATGTGCTCACTTCATTTCTCTCTGTCAAATTTTGGTAACTCTCCCAATATTTCAAATTTTCTTATTGCTATTGTATCTGCTGTGGTAATCTCTGATCAGTGATCTTTCATGCTTCTATTGTAATTGTTTTTTGGTTTTTTTTTTTGAGACAGAGTCTCACTGTGTTGCCCGGGCTAGAGTGCCGTGGCGTCATCCTAGCTCACAGCAACCTCAAACTCCTGGGCTCAAGCGATCCTTCTGCCTCAGCCTCCCCAGTAGCTGGGACTACAGGCATGTGCCACCATGCCCAGCTAATTTTTTCTATGTATTTTTAGTTGTCCAATTAATTTCTTTCTATTTTTAGTAAAGATGGGGTCTCGCTCTTGCTCAGGCTGGTTTCAAACTCCTGAGCTCAAACAATCCGCCCACCTCGGCCTCCCAGAGAGCTAGGATTACAGGCGTGAGCCACCGCGCCCGGCCTCTATTGTAATTGTTTTGAGACACCATGAACCTCACCCATATCTATCTGATGATGAACTTAATAAACATTGTGTGTTTTCTCTGCTCCACCAACCAACTGTTCCCCCTTCTCCCTTCCTCTCCTTGGACCTCACTAGTCCATGAGACTTGGTAATATTGAAATTTGGCCAGTTAATAACCCTATAATGGCCTCTAAGTATTCAAGGGAAAGGAAGTGTTGCACGTCTCTCACTTTAATTCAAAAGCTAGAAATGATTAATCGTTGTGAGGAAGGCATGTCAAAAGCCAAGATAGGCTGAAAGCTAGGACTCTTGTGCCAGACAGTTAGCCAAGTTGTAAATGCAAAGGAAAAGCTCTTGAAGGAAATTAAGAGTGCCACTCCAATGAACACATGAATGATAAGAAAGTGAAACAGCCTTATTGTTGATGTGGAGATAGTTTTAGTGGTCTGGACCAAACCAGCCACAACATTTCCTTAAGCCAAAGCCTAATCCAGAGCAAGGCCCTAACTCTCTTCAATTCTGTGAAAGCTGAGAAAGGTGAGGAAGCTGCAGGAAAAAAAGTCTGAAACTAGCAGAGGTTGGTTCCTGAGGTTTCAGGAAAGAAGACATCTCTGTAACATAAAAGTGCAAGGTGAAGCAGCAAGTCCTAATGTAGAAGCTGCAAGCAAGTTATTCAGAAGATCTAGCTAAGAGAAGTGATTAAGGTGGCTACACTAAACACTAGGCAATGTAGGTGAAACAGCCTTCTGTTGGAAGAAGATGCCAACTTCCATAGCCAGAGAGGAGAAGTCAATACCTGCTTTCAAAGCTTTAAAGGACATTCTGACTCTCTTATTAGGGACTAATACAGCTGATGACTTTCATTTGAAGCAAATGTTCCTTTATCATTCAGAAAATCCTAGGGTCTTTAAGAATGATGCTAAATCTACTCTACCCATGAATCATGAACGCCCTTAATGGCATGAGGACTACTTTCCGGAAGATTTCAATTTACTTTCCCCAGATCTAGGAGAGAAGTCACTCTCTACAGCAATTCTAACCTTACAAAATGTATTTCTTAAATAATAAGACTTGGAAGTCGAAATTACTCCTTGATCCATAGGCTGCAGAACAGATGTGGTGTTAGCAGGCATGAAAACAACCTCAATCTCCTTGTACTTCTCCATCAGAGCTCTTGGGTGACCAGGTGCATTGTCAATGAGCAGTAACATTTTGAAAGTAATCTTTTTTTTCCTTAGCAGTATGTCTCAACATTTGGCTTAAAGTATTCATTAAACCATGCTAGAAACAGATGTGTTGTCATCCACGCTTTGTTGTTCCATTCATGGGAGGAGATCAAAATATCAACATTAATAGAAGTTTGGAAGGTGTTGATTCCAACCCTCATCCGTGACTCTGAGGGATTTAAGACTTCAGTGGAGGAAGTCACTGCAGATGTGGTGGGAATAGCAAGAGAACTATAATTAGAAGTAGAGCATAAAGGTATGTATAAAATTGCTGCAATTGCATAATAAAACTTTAACAAATAAGGAGTTTCTTATGAATGAGCAAAGAAATGGGTTTCTTAAGATGGAATCTACTCCTGGTGAAGATGCTGTGAACATTGTTGACAACAAATGATTTAGAATATTACATAAACTTATAAAACAACAGCAGGCTTGAGAGGATTGAATTCAATTTTGAAAGAAGTTCTACTGTGGGTGAAATGCTGTCAAACAGTATCAAGTATTATAGAGGAATCTTTCTTGAAATGAAGAGTCAGTCAATGCAGCAAACTTCATTGTTCTTTTATTTTAAGAAATTACCACAGCTACCCCAATGTTCACCAGCCACCACCCTGACCAGTCAGCAGCCATCAACATA
This sequence comes from Avahi laniger, assembly GCA_963575035.1. Lineage (NCBI taxonomy): Eukaryota > Metazoa > Chordata > Mammalia > Primates > Indriidae > Avahi > Avahi laniger. The sequence continues at coordinate 20,049 of CAUYSK010034445.1, forward strand.
CAGGCAAGACCCTTCACTAGCAAAAAGATTATGGCTCACCGAAGACTCAGATGATCGTTAGCATTTTTTTTTTTAGCAATAAAGTACTTTTAAATTAAGGTATGCACATTGGTTCTTTTTAGACATATGCTGCTATACACATTGTAGGCTATAGTGTAATGTAAACATATCTTTTGTATGCACTGGGAAGCCAAAAAATTTGTGTGACTCACTTTATTGCAATATTTACTTTATTGAGATGGTCTAGAACTGAACCCATAATATCTCTAAGATATGCCTGTACTTTTTCTTATATTTATTTACTGGTGACAGCTTCTTTTTTGTAGATTGTTTTCCTTAACCTTTACTCATATATTTGTTGGGGTCCTAAGGCCCTTCTTATCAATTTATATGCCTATTTTCTATAGTAAAACTTTCCTGCTTTTACAGTTGTGTCACTTGCAATAATAATTTTGTTGTTTCCTTCCCAGTACTTTTGCTTCTTTATCTGTTCCATGTTTTCCTGCTTTGGCTAAAACTTCCCAGTCAAAATTTTTTCTCTGCTGTATTCCCAGTGCCTAGAACAATGCTCGAAATATAGTAGACACTCAATAACTGTGTGGTTAATGTTGAGTATCAAATCATCATGAAGATGTTGTTGGCCTTGTTATCCTCCCTATTTGAATGGGAAGACTTTTTTGATTTGTACATTCATTTAAAAATATTTATTGAATATTCACTTACTGTAAAATAAGTCTCATACTAGAAATCCTGGGAATACAGTATTCAAAATGAATCACAAATTGTCTCTCGCTTTAAGGAGCTCACAGTGTGGTGGAAGAGAAAAGTAACAAAAACAACTTGTAAAAGACTCAGGTAAGTATAATAATAGAGATCTGTACAGGAGATATAGAAACATGGAGAAGGTAAGCACAACTAGTAGATAGGGATGGGTAGGTGTCATGTATACAATATGTGACAATGTATGTGAGACAGAGAGAGAGAGAAAGAGAGAGAGAGAGAGAGAGAGAGTGAGTGAGTGTGTGTTTGGGGGTGTGTGTGTGTGTGTGTGTGTGTGTGTGTGTGTTGGGGAGAGAACAGATTGAGATGTGGTGTCAGGTGTAGCTTCCTGGAGTTGGTGATGCCCTATCTGAGGTTTAAGGGCTGGGTTGGGAAGAACCGGTGGGCGGGGGGGAACTGTGAGGACATTTGAATTAGAGGTGATCACATGACTAAAGACTAGAAAACCAGAATGGCATGGTGTAAGACATATGCAGAGCTATGTATAGTGCTTTGTGTACGAAGTGGAAATTCCAAGATAGGATGGCAGAAAGTGAATCTTGAGTACCTGTGTTCAGTGTTAACAAGCTGGGTTTTATTCCCCAGAGGGCTATGATCTGACACACACTTTAACATCTATGGAGGATGAAGGGTAGATACATATGTCTGGGAGGTTTTGGGGGTATCTGAACTGTGAAGGAAGGTGATAATTTGTACTATGATGTTGAACAGTGAATTCAGAATGTATTTTGGAGTTAGAGGCAACAGGATTTGCTGAGTGATTTGCTGTGGTATGTGAAGGAAATACAGGAAACAAGGAAGACAACTAAGTTTTTGGTTTGAACAAATAAGTGAATCATTATGCCTTGTATGAAAATGGGAGACTTGGGACAGTTTTGTATGGCATGGTCAACAGTTCCTTTTTGTTACTAGCTATAGCTAGAGCCTGGAGTAAACACAAGAGAGGTTGTGATGCCAAAAGAGAAACTCTGTCAACTGGTCTGAATTTTCAGTGTAACCTACACATGGTAATTAGCAGAGGACTGAGGTAGAGCCCACAGGCTTGTTCACAACTGGTTTGGTTCCTATTTTATATTTCCCACCTGCGATTCTTTGAAATGAAGAAATTTCTGGCTCTTAGTACTAGAAGCAAAGCAGTACTAAAGATAGAAGGTTTGTTTACTGGGTGGGATTTTCTTCCTGTTGGAACAGCCAGGAAGCCCATCCTTTCCCAAAAAAATTATAGGGTGTCTTGAGAGGAAATAAATAGGAAAGAAAATTAATGCAGTATAAAAAGGAAAAAATGAAGACCATGAGGGTAATCTGTAGAATCTGAAAAACTGGAGAGAGGGAAAAAAGAAGGCAGTCATTCATTCTACATGAGGAAAAAAGTAAAGCAGATGACACTTTTCCATGGGTGTATCTTACTCTGTTTTGTGTTGCAATAAGAGAATACTTGAGACTGAATAATTTGTAAGTAATAGAAGTTTATTTGTCTCAAGGCTCCAAAAGCTGGGAAATTTAAGAGCATGGCATTAGCATTTGGTGAGGGCTTTTGTGCACCATCGTACCACAGTGGAAGATGGAAGGGCAACAGAGCACAAGAGCAGACGGGGGCCAAACTTGCTTTTATAACAAGTCCACTCTTGTGGTAACTAACCCACTCCAGTGATAATGACATTCATCCATCCATGAGGGCAGAGTCCAATCACCTCTTATTAGACCCTACTGCCCAACACTGTTGCATTGGAAATTAAGTTTTCAATACAAGAGCTTTGGGGGACACATTCGAACTATAGGAAAATATTCATAGAAATATGATTTAAGTGTTATGTGCTCAAATAAGTTTGGGAAACGCTGTTCAAATGTGGACCAGTTGTTGTACTGTAGGACTGCTCTGAGTCTCTCATATGCGAGTGTACGTTATGATTTCCAATAGAAACAGAAATAGAGAAGGACATTGGAACCAAACTTTAACAAATGACCATGCTCTTCCTAATCTAAGACAGTGGATAAAGAGAGCAACTAAGGGAAGTGATATTATGAAAGATGGTAGAGTATGAAGCTCCAGAAATCCATCCCTTTACATAAACAGCTACTTGAAGTGGCAGGAACTGTCTGAAGTCCCTGTTTTGGAACTTTAGCATCTAGTTGAATGCTTGCAGCTCCGGGACAGAGCCTGATGAAGATGCTGGTAAATTTCCATGAATTTTAGCCTTTCAAGTGGTAGCAACTACCATACCACATTCCCTAGCCCCACAATCCTGGTGTGGAATGCTGGAACCAGAGTGGGCAACATATCATGGTTGTGTGTTCTGATTGTTGATTGCTACTTTTGATCACTAAGGGGCTGGCACAGAGGCAAGCAGCCATTGTTTCAACCTCTGTTGGTTTAAGTGGCTTCCAGTAGATTTAAAGAAGAGTAATTGTCTACTCTCCTCCCCCCTTTGGGAGCTGGAAATTTACAAAAATATTTATCAAGTCCCTAGCTGACCACAGAGACAACGAAGCAGATATATCAGCAACCACATGTGACAAGGAACACAAACCTTGCAAATATAATTGAGGAATTCACAGATGGATGATACCAGTCTTCAACAAGTAAGTTTGAGTAGTCTCTGGGCAGTGGGAGAATTATATTTTCAGAGTTTCCAAAAATGCTACTCAAATGGCCAGTTCTCAACAAAAATTACAAAACATACAAAGAAACAAGAAAGTATGGCCCAACACAGGAAAAATATAATTTTATAGAAGCCATCCCTGAGGAAGCCCAGATTGAAATCATTAGTCACAGATGTAAAATCAGCTGGCTTAAAGATATTCAGTGAGTTAAAGGAACCCATAGATAAAGAACCAAAGAAAATCAGGAAAATGATATAGGAACAAAATAAAAATATTAATAAAGATATTTAAATTATTTAAAAACCAAAGAGAAATTCTGAAGCTGAAAAGAACAATAACTTAAATTTTAAAACTCACTAGAGAGGGTCCACAGCAGATTTGAGGAGGCTGAACACAAGATCAATGAACTTGAAGATGAGAAAATTGAATTCATCCAGTCTGAGGAGCAGAGTGCAAAAAGAATGAAGAAAAGTTAGCATAGCCCGGGGGGCCTGTGGGATGCCATAAAACATAGAAACCTAGGCATTACAGAGGTACCAGAGGGGAGGAGAGAGGAAACAGCAGAAAAAATATTTAAATAATGGCTAAAAACTCAAATTTGATTTAAAAAAAAAAAACAACTTTAATCTGCATATCGAAGAAACCCAGTGAACTTCAAGCATAAGAAACTGAAAGAGATCCACACCAAGACACATTATAGTGAAGTTGCTGAACCCAAAGACAGTGTATTGAAAACAGCAAGAGGGAGGCAGCTTGTCATGTACAAGGGATCCTTAATAATGTTAAGAGCTGATTTCTCATCAGAAACTGTGGGGGTCAGAAAGCGGTAGGATTACATATTTAAAGTCCTGAAAGAAGAAAACTGTTGACCAACATTGTATATCTTGCAAGATATCTTTCAAGAATGAAGGAGATAAAGCCAGGTGTGGTGGTGCACACCTGTAGTCCTAGCTACTTGGGAGGCTGAAGTAGGAGGATCACTTGAGCCCAGGAGTTCAAGGCGGCAGTGCACTGTAATCATGCCTGTGAATAACCACTGTACTCTCTCCATCCTGGGCAACACAGTGAGATGCCAACTGTCAGGGAAAAAAAAAAGTGTATATATACACACACACACACACACACACACACACACACACATACGGGAGAAATTAAGACATTTCCAGATAAACAAAAATTGAGGGAGTTTATTACTAGTAGACTTACACTATAAGAAATGCTGAAGGAAGTCCTTCAGGCTGAAATAATAGGATACTAAACAGCAACTTGAAGCCAAAAGCAAAAATAAAGAATGCTGGTAAAGGTACAGAGGAAATATAAAAGCCAGTGTTATTGTACTTTAGATATTTGTAATTTCTCTTTTTCCTGTATGATTTAATGGGCAAATGCATACAACAATAATTATACATCTGTGCTAGTAGGCATATAATGTGCAAAGATGTAGTCTGTGACAAGAACAATATAAAGGGGGAGGAACAGAGATGTATAGGAGCACAGTGCTTGTAAACTATTAAAACCTAGTTGGTATGATCCCAAGCACATTGTTATAATTTCAGATATTGTAATTCCCAGGAAAATTATTAAGAAAATGACTAAATAATATGGGAAAGAAGAAGGGAATTAAAATGAAACACAAGCAAAAATCCACCAAAAAATGCCAGTAATGAAGTAATTGAAAAACAAAAAAATATGTAAGACATACAAGAAACAATAGATGGCAGAAGTAAATCTTTATTGATGATCACGTTAAATGTAAATGAATGAAACACAACTATTAAAAGGTAGAAATTGATAGGTAGGATTAAACAAAACCAGGATCCATCTATATGCTGTCTGCAAGAGACTCAAACTAAATATAAGGACTCAAAACAGTTGAAAGTAGAAAGATGGAAATAGTAACTAAATGAGAAACTGGGGTGGCTATATTATTGTCAGACAAAACAGACTTTTTAAATTTAAAAAGGTTACAAAAGATAAAGAGGGACATTATATAGTGATAAAAGGTTCAACACAGCAAGATGATATAACAATTCTAAATGTATACACGCTTAACAAAGGAGCCCAAAATATTATATATGAATTAATTCTACATCAATTGTTGGACACTATTATATATGAATTAATTCTACATCAATTGTTGGACACTTCAATACCTACTTTCAATAATGGGCAGAACAAACATACAGAAGATCAGTAAGGAAATAAAGGATCGAAAAACAGCATAAACCAATTATACCTAACAAAAGTACAGAACACTCCATCCAAAAATAACATTCTTAAGTGCACACATAACATTTCCCAGGTTAGGCCATATATTAAGCCACAAAACAAGTTGTTATGGACTGAACTGTGTTCCCTTAAAATTCATATGTTAAAGTCCTAACTCCCATTATGCATCAGAATGTGACCAGAGATAGAGCCTTTAAAGAAGTAATTGAGGTAAATTAGAGTGGGCCCTAATCCAGTGTGACTGCTGTCTTTTTAAGGGGGGAGAAACAACAGAGATGTGTGCATATAAAGTGCCACGTGCGGACACAGTGAGAGACAAGCCAAGAAAAGATGCCTCAGGAGAAACCAAAACTACCAACACCTTGATCTTAGATCTCCAGAGTCCAAAAATATGAGAAAATAATTTCTGTTGTTTAAGTTACCCAGTCTGTTATATTTTGTTATGGTAGCCTTAGTGAACTAATAATAAGTCTTAGTACATTTTAAAAGATTTAAAATACTCAAGTTACAAAGTATCTTTTCTGTTCACAATGGACTGAAACTAGAAATCACTAACAGAAGGAAAACTGAAAAATTAAATATGTGGAAATTAAACAACACATTCTTAAATAATAACCAATAGATCCAAGAAGCAATTATTTGAGGTGAATGAAAACAAAAACAGAACATACCAAAACTTATGGGATGACATGAAAGCAGTGTGAAGTTGGAAATTTATAGAAGTAAATACATACATTGCAAAAAGGAAAGATCTCAAATCAGTAACCTATCTGTATGCTTTCAGGTACTAGAATAAAGAAGAGCAAACTAAATCCAGTACTAGCAAAAGGATGGAAATAATAAAGATTTGAATGGAGATAAATAAGTGTATAAAATATTAGGAAAAATTAAAGAAGTTTTCTTAAAATTGGATTTTTGAAAAAATCAGCAAAATTGACCAAACTGTCACTAGACTAACCAAGAAAAAAAAAGTGAAGACTAAAATTATTAGAATTAATACTGAAAGAAGAGACATAACTGCTGATTTTACAGAAATAAAAAGGATCATAAGAGAATACTGTGAATAATTTGAACACCAGCAAATTGGGTAACCTGGAAGAAACAGAAAATTTTCTACAAAAACACAATCTACCAGAACGTATGACTCACGAAAAAAATAGAAAATCTGAATAGACCTATAGCTGGTAAGGGGATTAAATCAGTAATAAAAACCTTCTAACAAATAAAGACCAATGACTAAATAGATTCAGCAGTCCTACCAAATATTTAAAGGAGATTTAACACCAATCCTTCTCAAACCCTTCCAAAAAGTTGAAGAGGAAGAAACACTTCCCAACTCATTCTGTGAAGCCACCATTACTCTGTTAACAAGCTAGGCAAAGACAATATAAGAAAACTGGAGATCAATATCCCTCATTGTCGGGAGCCATGAGGCCCGGCAACCGCTTGTTCAGAATGGCCGCGAGCCATGTAAATCTGCCTGATTACCTAAAATGGCCAACCAAGCCCACACACACATTTACAAAAGCCCGCGAAAAGAGCTTGTAAGTTTCCATTTACCCAGTGTGCCCAAAGGTTCCTTCATGGACAGCTCTTACACTTCCCAGAGCTTTACTCATTACACGGGGACGAGTGCCCATGTGGGTCATCTATGTGATGGCCGGATCCTCTTTAATAAATAAATCAGGGAGAACTATGGGGAGCGTAGACGCCATTCCAAGATGGCGTCCACATCCGGTGCCACACCCGGCCTCACTTGATGGTAAACAAGCTCTGCACATGCCCCCCAGTATTACCCAATCACCGAAACTTCCTGTTTATCAAAGCCTATTTAAGCAGCCGCCCTTCTGCTTTCTGGGTCTTCCACATAATGTAAGCTTCAAGGGATCCCCAATAAAGCACTGTCAAAAAAACTCCTGTTGCCGCGTCTTCCTTGCTGGCGAGGCGGGCGCGACACCTCATGAATATTGATGCAAAGATCCTCAACAAAATATTAGCAAACTGAATTCAGCAGCATATTAATAGGATTATACCCCAGATCAAAGTGGGATTTATTCCCAGAGTACAAGGATGGTCCACCATAGGAAAATAAATCAATGTAATGCACCACATTAATAGAATAAAGGAGAAAAACCAGACAATTGTCTCAATTGGTGAAGAAAGCATTTGAGGCTGGGCGCAGTGGCTCACACCTGTAATCCTAGCACTCTGAGAGGCCAAGGCAGGTGGATCGTTTGAGCTCAGGAGTTTGGGACCAGCCTGAGCAAGAGTGAGACCCCGTCTCTACTAAAAGTAGAAGGAAATTAGCTGGACAACTAAAAATATATAGAAAAAATTAGCCGGGCATGGGGGTGCAAGCCTGTAGTCCCAGCTGCTCGGGAGGCTGAGGCAGTAGGACCGCTTGAGCTCAGGAATTTGAGGTTGCTGTGAGCTAGGCTGACACCACAGCACTCTAGCCCGGGCAGCAGAGTGAGACTCTGTCTCAAAAAAAAAAAGGAAAAGAAAAAGCATTTGATAAAATCCAATACTCTTTTATGATAAAAATTACTCAAAGAAGGGAACTATAGAGCATTCATGAAAAACCCATAGCTAACATTATACTAGATAATGACAGATTGAAAGCTTTCCCTCTAAAATCAGAAACAAGACAAAGATGCCTGCTTTCACCACTTCCATTCAATATAGTTCTGGAAGTTCTGGCCAGAGCAGTTAGGCAAGAAAAAGAAAAGCATCCAGATTGCAAAGAAATAAAATTGTCTTTTTGCAGTTGGTCTTATACATGGTCTTATATGTAGAAAACTTTAAAGGTTACACACATACTCACGCACACATACACACAGAGAGAGACAATTAGAGCTATTAACACATTCAGCAAAGTTGCAGGATGCAGATCAACACAAAAAATCAGTTGTGTTTCTGTACGCTAGCCAGGAATAATCTGAAAAGGGAAACTAAGAAAACAGTTTCATTTACAATAGCTTTTTTAAAAAACACTTAGGAATAAAGTTAACCAAGTGAGTGGAAGCCTTGTACAATAAAAATTACAAAACATTGCTGTTAGAAATTAAAGAAGACATAAATAAATGGAAAGATATCCTATGTTCATGAGCTGGAAGCCTTAATACGGTTAAGATGACAATAATCCCCCAGAAGCAATCTATAGATTCAGTGCAGTCCCTATCAAAATTCCAATGGCATTTTTTTTTTGAAAAGAGGAAATCTATCCTAAAACTTATGTGGAATATCAACATACTCCAAATAGCCAAAATGATTTTGAAAAAGACCCTTCTTAATTTCAGATCTTAATACAAACCTACAATAATTAAAGCAATACTGATGTAAGGACAGAGTTATAGACCAGTGGAATAGAACAGAGAGCCCAGAAATAAAAATCCTTGCATATATGGTAAAGTGAGTTTTGACAAGGTTGCCAAGATCATTCAATAGGAAGGACAGTCTTTTCAACAAATGGTAATGGGAAAATTGGATATCCCTATGCAAAATAATGCCATTGGGCCCTTATCTTACAACATATACAAAAACTAACTCAAAGTAAATAAAAAACCTAAACATAAGAGCAAAACTATAAAACTTAACTTTAAATGAAAATATAGGGGGAAATCTTTATGATATTGGATTTGGCAATGATTTCTTGGATATGACACCAAAAACACAGACAACAAAAAGAAAAAATAAGTGGAACTCTATCAAAATTAAAAAGTTTTTTTACATCAAAAGACACTGTCAAAAGAGTGAAAGACAACTCACATAATGAGAAAATATTTGCAAATCATTTATCTCCTAATAGGTTAATACCCAGAATATATAAGGAACTCCTACAACTCAATGGGGAAAAACAACCCAATTCAAAAATGAGCAAAGGACTGTAATTGACATTTCTCCAAGGAAGATATACAGATAGTCAATAAACACATGAAAAAATAATCTATATCATTAGTCATTAGGGGAATGCAAATCAAAACCACAGTGAAATACCACTTCTTACCCATTAGAATGGCTTTGATCAAAGACCATGGAAAACAAAAGAGTTGGATGCAAAGAAATTGAAACTCTTACACACTGCTACTGGGAATTTAAAAAGGCATAGCCAGTGAGGAAAACGGTTCTGGAAATGAAAAAGTTCTGGAAATAGTGGTGATGGTTATACAACATCATGCATATACTTAATACCCCTGAATTTCTCACTTAAAAAATGGTTAAAATGGTAAAATTCATGTATGTTTTATCACAATAAAAATGAATTCAAAAAAGAGCAATTAGAAGTTATTCTTCTGCATCGAATGAAAGAATCATATGGTCTTTGTTTTTGCTTCTATTTATGTGGTGAATTACATTTATAGATTTTCATATGTTGAACCATCCCTGCATTTTTGGGATGAAGCCCACTTGGTCATGATGGATTATTTTTTTGATAAGCACTTGAATTCTGTTTGCTAGGATTTTGTTGAGAGTTTTTGCATCTGTATTCATAAGGGATATTGATATGTAGTTTTCTTTTTTTGTTGCGTCCTTTCCAGGTTTTGATATCAGAGTAATGTAGACTTCATAAAATGTGTTGGGGAGGATCCTTCCTTCTAGATGTTGTGGAATAATTTCTACAGGATAGGCACCAGTTCTTTGTAGATCTGATAAAATTTGGATGTGAAATGGCAAAGCATTTGACAAAATTCAACACCCTTTTATGATAGGAATGGTTAACAAAATAGGCATAGACGGGACTTACCTAAAAATGATACAAGCCATATATGACAAACCCACAGCCAACATCATACTAAATGGGGAAAAATTGAAAGCATTCTCACTTAGAACTAGAACCAGACAAGATTGCCCTCTATCACCGCTTCTATTTAACATAGTGCTAGAAGTCCTAGCCAGAGCAATCAGACAAGAGAAAGAAATCAAGGGCATCCAAATGGGGGCAGAAGAGGTCAAACTTTTGCTCTCTGCTGACAATATGACCTTATTTCTAGAAAATCCCACAAATTCTGCCATGAGACTACTGGAATTGATAAACAAATTCAACAGAGTCTCAGGTTACAAAATCAGTGTACAGAAATCAGTAGCATTCCTATACTCCAACATCAGTTAAACTGAGAACCAAATCAAAGACTCAATACCCTTCACAATAGCAACAAAGACAGTAAAATACCTAGGAATATATTTAACTAAGGAGGTTAAAGTCCTCTACAGGGAGAACTATGAAACACTAAGGAAGGAAATAGCAGAGGATGTAAACAGGTGGAAAACCATATCATGCAAATAGGTCGACAGAATCAACATTGTAAAAATGTCTGTACTACCCAAAGTGATCTAGAGATTCAGTGCAATCCCTATTAAAATACCAACAGCATTTTTCACAGATCTAGAAAAAATAATTCTACATTTCATATAGAAACAGAGAAGACCCCATATAGCAAAAACAATCTTAAGCAAAAATAACAAATTGGGAGACATCAATTTACCAGACTTCAAGCTATACTACAAGGCTATAGTAACTAAAACAGCATGGTACTGGCACAAGAACAGAATACATAGACCAATGGAACAGGACTGAGAACCAGATATAAAACCATCCTCATATAGCCATTTAATCTTTGAAAAAGCAGACAAAAACATACACTGGGGAAAAGAACCCTTATTCAATAAATGGTGCTGGGAAAACTGGATAGCCACATGTAGGAGACTGAATCAGGATGCATACCTTTCACCTCTCACAAAAATCAACTCATGCTGGGTAATAGATTTAAACCTAAGGAGTGAAACTATTAGAATTCTACAAGAAAATGTTGGAAAAACTCTTATGGACATTGGCCTAGGCAAGGACTTTATGAAGAAGACCCCAAAGGCAATCACAGCAACAACAAAAATAAATAAATGGGACTGGATCAAATTAAAAAGCTTCTGCACTGCCAAGAAAACTATCTTGAGAGCAAACAGACAATCTACAGAGTGGGAGAAAATATTCGCATGTTACACATCTGATAAAGGGCTGATAACTAGAATCTATATAGAACCCAGGAAAATGAGCAAGAAAAAATCAAACAACACCATTAAAAAGTGGACAAAGGACATGAACAGAAACTTTTCAAAAGAAGATAGACTAATGGCTAACAAACATGTGAAAAAATGCTCAACATCTCTAATCATCAGGGAAATGCAAATCAAAACCACAGTGGTTATCACTTATCCCCAGTGAGAATGGCCTTTATCAGAAAATCCCAAAACAATAAATGTTGACATGGATGTGGAGAGATAGGAACACTAATACACTGCTGGTGGGACCGCAAACTAGTACAACCTCTGTGGAAAGTAATATGGAGATACCTCAAAGAGTTACAAGTAGAAGTACCATTTGATCCAGCAATCCCATTACTGGGCATCTACCCAAAAGAACAAAAGATATTCTATAAAAAGACATCTGCACTCGAATGTTTATAGTGGCACAATTCACAGCTGCAAAGATGTAGAAACAACCCAAGCGCCCATCAGTACATGAGTGGATTAATAAAATGTGGTATATGTATACCATGGAGTACTATTCAGCTATAAGAAACAATGATGATATAGCACCTCTTCTATTATCCTGGATAGAGCTGGAGCCCATTCTACTAAGTGAAGTATCCTAAGAATGGATAAACAAGCACCACATGTTCTCACCATCAAATTGGTATTAACTGATCAACACATAAGTGCACATATAGTAGTAACATTCACTGGATGTCATGCAGATGGGAGCGGGGAGGAAGGGATGGGTATATACACACGTAATGTGCGTGGTATGCACCATCTGGGGGATGGACGCGCTTGAAGCTCTGACTCGGGTGGGGCGAGGGCAATATATTTAACCTAAACATTTGTACCCCTGTAATATGCTGAAATAAAAAAATAAAATAAAAGAAGTTATTCTTAGCTACTTATTCTCTGGTATTTGTTTCAATTCATAAATTAGTTATCTCACTAAACTTCATACTTGTATAGTACCCATGGATGTGGAGGCATACCGAATCTGTAGATATGTCCATCCAATTTAAATAAAATGTTTAATAAAGCTTAGTTCTCATATTAATAATGGGTATATTGAATTAAGGTCAATAATTCCTTTGTTGTAAAGTCCAAATCTATGAGCTCACAGGGTTCCAAAATTCCAGTTATGCCCCAACTAATTAATCATTAGACTTATAAATAGTACAAGAGCAATAATTGCAAACTTTTACATGAGTGTTCACCATATGCTAAGTACAGTGCCCAATTCCTCAGTCTCATTTAGCCTCACATTAGCTTCAGGGCTGTTACTCTTTATCTTCCCCATTTTCTATACCAGATCACTGGAAGTGACAGACACTCCACAAGAAGGCTGTAGTCAGACCTCACTGTGTCTAACAAAGCTGCAGCTCGCTGCAAATGTCCATGTACAAGTGCGCTGCAGCAGGCCTTGCCCCTTCCCCCAAATTCTCTCTCTGAAGAGAGGCTGGGATGATGGGCCGTCACCTGTAGGGTCTGATTAAGAAGACTTGGTGGAGAACTTGTGCCTGACTGACCTGAAGGGTGGATGCTGTGTCACGACCAGTGATGAGGTGATCATAGAGGAAGGAGTGGTGACTGAGTTCCAGGAGAGTGTTGCTGGACCCAGGGGCCTTTGGGGCCGAGGGTAAATTCTACAGAAAATTGTGACATAAATTTGCAGGATCCAGTATTAAAGGATCCAATAAAACACTGCTTGCTGAGATCAGATGTGTCGGGTAAACCAAGTGAAGTCATAGAGATGAGATGCGCTATGGACTTGTTTCTGAAAGAGTGATTTATTAAGATAAGAGGGTACTCTGTACTTTTTCTATCTAGAGCACAGTTTATTTACTGCAGAGAAGTTAGACATCACTGATCTCAAAATAAGTAATTTTGATGCAACAACACAACCGTTACTTGTCAGAGACAAACAATTTTGATCCCGCTTTGAAGCCTTGTTAGGAATTTTGCAGCTGAAGCAATAAACTTATGGTTAAATATTAAACATTATTGAAGGAATGAAATGCTTCATATCTAGTGCAGCCTCCCAGTTGGTCCATTTGTATTCTTTGTTGCAAAGGTAAAGGTTGGAAAAGCAAACCAAAAAAGTTTCACTGTTTAAAAATGTTTCCTTTCTGGCCTTAATCTTCTAGGGGTGCAGTGTTAATGAGCACAGTCCCGAACCTCTGCAGCTGCTGGCCACTGCACTCTCTCCAGGGCCGCCCTCTGTAAGGACATGCCGCTTAGCACAGTTGTTCTTTCGAACATAAAATTCAGTGTGACCCATCAGACTAAATGGCATATGTGAATAAAATATTTCATTTATAATTTAATATAAATTTATTCTTGCTTAAAGGGTCTTAGAAACAAGCATATTGTTTGTCTCCTATGAGTTCACAGTGTAGAAGCATAACTTGCTATACCTGCACATGTCCTGGTTGGAATAAAGAAGGCTTTTCTTAATTTTTCTTACTCATTTTCTTTTTTTATTGTTTCAACATAAAGATAATCTACATGATAAAGCAAAGGGTCAGAATAGAGGTGGCCATTGAGCTTGTTCTGAAAATGAGAGTGGCTTGTTGTGACCACTGAGGGTCCACACCATCTCTCCCCACTTGGTGGGCACCATTCTTTCTTCCTGGAGTGCCCTTTCACTCTCCTAGTCTGCCTGACAAACTCATAATTCTCCTGCGTCTTGTCTTTATACCTTCCCTGCCATCTTCCTCGCAACATCAAGCACACTTGGTGCCTTCCACATAGGTCATTGTAGCACATTCGGTAGTGTCTAGTTAACATTTCTGCCTTTCCTCCTGCACTTCAGGAGGAAAGCCATGTACTGATTTAAAAAATAAAATTTCAAGGAAAATACCACTTGGGTAATTTTTAGGTAATTGTTAACCTTTTATGTATCTGAGCCTTTGAATGTAACATTTTTCTGTGAAAGAAAAATTATATAAAAGGCTACATGGTTCTTGCCTTTTAAACCTCTTGGTGAATGTAATGCTGATGTTACATCCAGTTTTAACTACGGAGAAGAGAGGAAATAATAAACATACTGGTACTGGAGCCAAGTAAGACATATATAATATGACCCAAAAAGATAAGGGGTAGATGGTTAGGATTTGTTTTTCTAAACTGATACAGAATTATAACTGGAAAAAGAAAAGTTTATTTTCTTGGTTATTGTTGTCATTTTAATAAAAAGATATAGTATCTTTTAAAAGTTGATTATAGATTATTTAAGAGAAAATATAAATTGTTCGGTTACCTCTTTGAGGTTTTTCTTCCAGAAATTGTTCCTAGCATTCAGTGATCTATGAATATCAGGCAGGACCAGCTTAAGGGTAGCCATTGTAACACAAAAGTTGTAACTATGTGTTAAAAATTGCAAAGCATGTATATTTTCAGTAGTTGCCCTTAGAAAAATCTTAGCAAAATTACTATTTTCACTCCATATGTTTGGGTCTACTTATAGATATTGTGTTAACATGCGACAGTCTTGTTGGAGCTGTGAGTTTAGGTGTTAAAAGTTAAAGTGTTTCTTCACAGGCAGATGGCCAGGTCTGTCATGTCTAAACTCCTGGGGACAGCCACAGTGCAGAGTGATCTTCAGCAGTTGGAGAGCAGAGCTGCAGGAGCACAGGAGTTGGAATGAGGGCTTTTCGCTTTGGGATTGAGATGCCACAAGCTCCTTGTTTGCCATGAATTCCCTTCTCCACAGCTGTGGCACAAAGCTTAAATAGCTAGTTCATTAGGGTGTCGAGGAGATAATGAAAATACCATGTGAAAGCGCCTAGCACACGGCCACTAAGTAGCAGCAGCTCAATAAATAGTAGCTGCGGTTGGACTACAGTCCTAAGTTGGAAGACACAGTCAACATTTTGAGTTACCCAGTTCCCCATATAATGCCTTTTGTTTCTCCTTCCTGTGAGGCATCTTGTCCCACTCTGATCTCACCTTCCCAGGGACTCTTCCCCCTGGACGACCTCTAACCCTGATTAATTTCTGATTCTTCATGGACCAAACGCTGTGTTTAAGTTAGAAGTTCACATTTATTCGCTTGTTTAGTATGCATCCCATCTTGTTCAAAAACGTATTTTAATTGGCTGACAAAAACACAGGGATTCAGAGAGTACAGAAATCTGTACTCAACAGAAAGGAGGAGACTCAGTCAACACCAAGGCCAGAGTTCTGCCCAAAAGCAGATCCATTAACAAGAAAAGCACAGCAGTATCTAGTAGTGAGACCTTATAAAAATTTCCTTACAAGGAGGGAGCTGTAACAGAAATAAAACATTCCAGGACAGCAAATATAATAACCTATTTAATGAGAATTATTTCTCTTAATATCTGTTGGTACAAACTGCCAGCATAAGAGCTCAGTGCTATGCAGCGAGATTATAGATTTTATAGTATTTATGGGCCTTCTTATCGTGAGAATGTTTTGAGCATCTCTGAGCATAGTTTCTTAATGAGCAAAATGGAGATAAAAATACTTAAAAGGGTATGTTAAACCTAACAAAATGTAGTATCTGATACCAGTGTCTGTGCATAGTAGATGCTTAATAAATTTTAGCTATTTTATTATTCATAGTAATTTGTAATGTTTTATATAGTGAAGATAATTTTAAAAATCTAGTCCTGATATGCCTAATCTAGGAGTACCTTTTAAGATATCTAGAGGTATAAATAAATCATTTTAAAGCTACTACTCAAGAATTATAACTTCTTGCAGACTGTCTCTTGGTAAGAATTAAGTGGCAGCGAGTGTAAAGCTATGCTACAGGTATACTTTCATCCTTTGTTTCCTTCAGCAAATACTTTCAGAGTGCTGAGTACTGGGAATGCAATTATGTCCGGACCTTGATGGACTTGACAGTCTTGTAAACAGGCAGGTAGAGCCTGGTGGGTGGCAGTGTGCACAGACACATACAGGGGGCACAGAAAGCCAGAGGGGCCTCTGAGATGGGTACCCACAGGAAGGAGAGCTATGCTGAGCTGGGAAGGATGAGTTGGAGGGGCTGGCCAGGATTGGGGAAATGTTTGGGAGCAAAGTAACTTGCTCTAGTGGAATGAAGGGGCAGCTTGTGGAGGGGATGAAGCTGGAGCTCCAGGAGCATCTGGGGCATGAAGGGAAGGGCTTGTGCTGCCTGTGAGGAATGGACCCGGTCTGGAAAACACAGGGTAGCAGAGGACATGCATCAGGTCTGTTTTAGAAAACCCACCAGAGAGAACATGAGAGATGAGTTGAAGGTGGGCTAGGGCATCAAGTCTTTCAAGTACACTTCTGTGGAGGTCCTTGCAGTGAGCCAGGCGAAAGGCAGTGAGAGAAGGTGGCAACCAGCTAGGTGGAGACAGTGGCGGTGGGGAGAAGGGAATGGGGTTCTGAAAGCACCTAGGAGAATGAGGGTTGGGTGGTTGCAGGTGGGACAGTTCTCTTTAGCTTGAAAGTTTTGGGCTAATATAACTGGGTGGATGGTGGCATCTTCATAAAGTTGGAGAAACAGGAGGGACGGCTTTAAGATGTTCTTCAATTCTTGGTTAAGTGCAAATTGACCAACTATGCTTTAAAAGTCAGGTGAACCGAGGTTGCTGAAAGTGAGTAGCCTAAGAGCAGATGTGCCCCAATAGAGGACCCGCTCAGCCCCATACAGAAAGGAGCCTCTGAGTCCTTGCGGCAGAACCACAGTCACCCGAGAAAGGACATTTTGGTTCACTGTGAACACATGGTCACTGTGGTTCAGGTCCTTAAGGTTTGCCGCATACGGTAGGGGCATTTCTGAGTGCTCACAAGTTCTTATCTCTCCATTAATAAGGAAGTCCCAGTAAAATGCTCAAAAGGTATAATTGTAGTGAGACATCAGATGGACTTAGGGAAATGTTCTTCACAGAAGACAACTTGGATTTTTGAATAATTAATCTGAGGCCATATTTATTATAATTAGCAGAGGCAGTTGCTCATCCAAGTCACTCTTAGTAATAAAATATTAATAATATATGATTTGCTTTTCAATAATTTTTTTCTGTTCTTCGTTTTGGTTAGGGAAGCATTCATCTCATCTAAAAGTGGCTTAAAGTCAGCAAGGTAAAATTTTAAAAGAAAGGGATGTAGAGCACAATTCTATTTTACTTTGCTTGGAAGTATCTTATCTGTTAAGACTGCAGTCCCCAACCCCCGAGCCATGGACAAGACCGTGGGGTGGGAGGTGGGCAGCTGGCTGGCGAGCGAGGCTTTATCTATGTTCGCTGCGCTCCCCATGGCTTGCGTCACCATGTGGGCTCTGCCACCTGTCAGCTCAGCACCAGAATCTCATAGGAGCGAACCCTACTGTGGACTGCACATGAAGGGGTCCAGGTTGCTTGCTCCTTTTCAGAGTCTGGTGCCTGATGATGTGGGCTGGAACTGGAGCAGTGGTGCTGGCGCTGGGGAGCAGCTGCAGGTACAGATTGTCATTGGCAGAGGTTTGACTGCACAGTGAATGTGGTGTGCTTGGGTCATCCCGGGACCACCCTCCAACCCCACTTCAACCCCCCCACTCCATCCATGGAAGGTTTGTCTTCCATGACGCTGGTCTCTGGTGCCAAAAATGTTGGGGACCGCTGTGTTAAGAGGTTTCCTCCTGGCTCTGACTCCCATGGTTAGTGCAGCCTCTCTTGCAATGTCATGAACAGGCTGAGCTCAGTAGCTCAGCCTACTCCATGAGTGAAGAGGGAGAATTGGGGAAGAGCTGCAACTGGTGCTGTTGCTAAGATTTCTCCTTCTGGTGATAAAACGCCAGTGGTGCACAGTGCCTGGAAAACGGCCTGAAGATGCTTGCTCTTCCCAGACCAGGGACATGAGGAGTCCAGGAAGGAATTCGGCACACGTTGTAGTTGAAAGTTTTAATGAGCTAATAGAACTGTAAATTCAGGGAATTAAGGTTTAAATTAATTTAAACAATAGAATAGCTTGTGCTCAAGAACCAAGCAGCATTTAGTAAAACTAATAATTCAAGTCCATAATGCTGTGAGGACTGTGATAGCTTCTTTAGTGTTTGCCATCCTGTTTCTCTTGGTTTTTAAAGTGATGCTTGGTTAGGTCATCTGGCTTTACTCTAAGACAGAAAGTTTAAGATGTTTCAACTTCTAAGACATTGTGTTTTACTATGCTTTGAACTTTAAATGAATCTCAGTAAAAACAGGTTGTGGCCACCATCCTAAAAAGGGGAATTCATCTCATTTGAGGCTCAAGATGGAAGAAAAAGTAAAATAATATTTTGGAGACTTTCTTCCCCTATTTTACCAGTATTTTTCTGTCTTGAATCTACCTAGTGAATCAAAATGTGTCCATTTGCTATTCATGAGAGCCGGCCTGGTATCAGATGCTGTGCTAGACATCAGAGATTCAGAGGTGAACGTAAAGACAAGATGGACTTAGTGTCTAAAGTAGAAGATTAGAAAGAAAGCAATTTAAGCACCTACTTTATGTACAATGTTATCCTACAGTGTTCATGGACTTGTTTACAGGCTATATCTTAGACACAAACATGTTTATCTCTTAAATTAAATGACTGTGTCCTAGTTTAATGATCCAGGGGGGAAATGTCCTAAATCCCTAGAAATAATAGCATGTACCATTTTATTAAAAGGAAAGGTCTGTACTTGAAACTTTCCAGCTCTTACAAATGAGGAAATTCCAAGCATTCTGCAGTAACAGTGTTGGGGGGTAGCTGGTGGATGACGTCAAATGTGGGAATGGTGAACAGCATTGTTCATATAAACTGAGAATGTACAATCTGGGATCAAGTGTTCTTGGTGCTCTCAGTGATTGGCACGGCCTGTGTGCTCCCATGTGGCTTAGCTTGGGTTTCAGAGTTTATGCGGGACACAGCTGAGTGTCAGGAAGAGGTACAATGCCCCACCCTTCCTGTCCGGACCAGCCAAGTCAGCAGGGAGGACCTGAGCATCTACTCCTGGGGCCCTGTGAGAGGATTCTTCTTCATTCCTTTGTAGTGGTTAATCCCTTCAACGGGAACGGGCCTCGTTTGTCAGAAGAAAACCGTAGCCCACATGTTAACAGGATCATTTGTTGTCCAAACTTTAGAGGTTTTAATACCGATTTTATTAACCTTGTCAGTACTTTTCTGATAGAATGTTGGTAAATGCAACCATTCTTTGTTACAAAAGCAAAAGTTAGGGATAAGAAAAGTTAATTTAAGGTAATCGGCAAAGAGGGACCTGAAGCCAGCAGCCATCAAGGGATTCCTGAATAGTGATGGTGGTAATTGCAGGAAAGGGAAAGGCTTTTTTTTGAAGGACAGCACAAGGACTCCCTGTGCAGGACCTGTCTTTGTGATGTCACTCTTTAATGTATGCTGCATGCTGTGGTCTTCTGACTGATCTCCTGGTCACAATGTCACAGTGTTATGACTGCTATAAGGTGTAATGGTATTTTCTGGTCATTACATTTCATTTACAGTTTGTAGTACGTGAGAGAGATCTGGGGGAAAAGGAATATAATTTGACATTTGTGTGTATATGGTAAGTGAAAAACAGAGAATTGTAATGTAGCTCTGGGTTCTAGGATTAGTGGTAAAAAGGAAGACATAAAGGTTTGAGAGGTTTTTCTGGGGATGATGGTGATATTCTACATTTTGATGGGTGCTTGGGTTACATAGGTTGTGTGCATTTGTCAAAACTGTGAATGTTTATTTAAAATTTGTGTATTTTATTGTATATAAATTTTACCTTTAAGAAAACTGTAAAAATATTGAACTCTAGTTAATGATATATAAGCTAAAGTATTTCAGCGGGGTATGTGCTGATGTCTGTAATCTACTTTGAAATGCATCAAACATAAGTTAGACTGATAGGTAGCTAGAGGAAGAGATATATGTCAAGCAGTTATAGTAAAATGCTAATGCTAAAGTCTAGGTGGTGGGTGCACAGGTGTTTCCTATAAAATTATTTCAGCTTTGCTGCATGTTTGAAAATTTTCCTAATAAAAATGATCGAACAGAAAGGAGACTTACGGGGTTATTTTTTAACTTAGGTGTCCAGAAAGTGGAAAAGGTAGAGATTTTTTATGGTCATAAAGTTCTGTCTGTAAGCAACGGATGGGAAATTGAAGCCTGAGGCCCTGGGGTGTGGAGGTCACCTGTGTGGCTGAGAACAGGCTGTAGGGAGCACCAGGGGCTGTGCTGGCCAGATGAGTTCACCATCTATTTTGCTGGCCACTGTGTTCCTTGCCACTTCAGTGTCTCTGCCCAGTCTATATTGAATGACTGTGGACATCAATACAAAGGAAAAAAGGAACAGTGGAGGCAGGAAAACAATTTTGCAAGTGAGTGACTGGGTTGACTGATAATGTGATCAACAGGGTTGACTCTACATAATTGAGTTTAAAAAAACCTAAAAAGGACCAACTGAAGTTGGCGAAGAGGAAGTCTCTGGAGACAGTATACTTCTCAGTCCCTGTTCTTCATTCTTAAAGTATTCAGCTATTTTGGATATGATAGCAATCTGCCTTCAATTGCATATGGATAATGTTACCACTTTTAATAGGGACTATAGCCAATATTTGCATACCTTGCTCTACTCAGAGTAAATAACAAACATTTTTGGGTAATTCATCATGTCCTAGCATCTGTCATTTTTCATGTGAGTACTCAGTTCATGGGTTATGTAACATTACAAGTTGAGCATGGTGGATGGGTATTTGTATCTAAAGTACGCACTTCCCTTCTCCTGTTGCTGATGTCTTTCCAGTAAACCTGTGCAGCTTGTCATTGGCAGTTCGACCCTCAGTGTTGACCTCTGCCCTCTGAAATCTTCTCCCAATCATTTTGTTCACTCCTTTCCAAGGCCCAGAACACCCTATAATTGACATCACTGCCCTCTGTTATTGTACTCCTTGGGACTCCTATTCTCAAGCTTGTGTACATCTTTCAGTTTCTCGTCGCTTCTTCTCCTCTAGACAAGACCATCTCCTGCTGTTGGCTGTACTTGCATTCTCATGCGCACTTACGGAGCAGCTCTTCCTGGCAAGGCACATAGGTGCTGGGGCACAGATCCTCCCCTTAGGCGACAGCCTAGTGAGGGAGGGAAATAGCTAGATAGGCTGCTGTGGGTGAGAGGTGTTATGAGGGAGGTTTCCTTAGGGCTCCAGGGAGTGGGGCACTGAGCCCAGACATAGGCTTCAGAGGTGCTTCCTAAAGAATGAAGAGAGGTTGGCAAGATGTGAAGGAGGAGGGTGCGGGCCCTGATGCCACAATCTCTGCATTCTGGTTGATGCCCCTCCCCAGCTGAGTCCTCATAGGCAGCCACTTGTCCAGGAGCTTTTCTACTCACTGCCTTACTCAGTCCTGACCCAATAAAACTTCCATTGGTTGATGACTTTTTGGGTAATAAATAATATCAGAATTAATTGGTTTGGATGTTATCTCTGTCTTTTCTTTCTTTCTTTTTTCTTTTGGTAGGTAGTTTGGGTGTAGGGGAGAATATTGAAAATATGGAAAGCAGAAACAACCAGATACATTTAAAAATGAATCCCAGGTACCTCACTTACAGGAGCATGTGTGTGAAGGTGAAGACTGCTTATGACTGAGCTCCTTCACCACAGACAGGCCTCTCCGCAGTGGGTGGTGTGCAGAGTAGGGCAAGCCTGGGCTTCCCTGTCCCTGCTGGCTCAGCTGTAGGGACCCTGCCAGTTCCCATTCAGTGGGGCCATAGCCGCTTATTTTTTTATCACGTGTGTGTGTGTGTGTGTGTGTGTGTGTGTGTATCTTTTAGTTTATTCATGGGGTTGTCTTATTTTTGAAAAGTTTTCTTTATTCTTACATCTCTGTCTTTGGACAGTTATTTATTTTAAGTAAGACTTTTTGATTGGTTTTTGTTTTATCTGTTAAAAGTTTTTATAGCTTATACCATCTAGCTTATATTAATTTTACTTTTTTTATTTCCTGCCATCCAGCAGAGTTAGTAGAAAATGGAAGCATGAGAAATAAAACATGAAGCCAGCCTGCACCCCAAACAGGGCAGGCTAAAGGCCTCTCTTGACTCTAAGAAGCCTTGAATAGACACTCCAGTAGTGCTGAGCGTCCCGTCTGCTGCCCTTGGGGGTAACTGCCTTCCCAAAAATAGTCTAGAGGAGTCGATGGCCCATTTAGGTCAGGTGGCTGCACAGATTATCACTGAAGGAGATGAGTAAGAAGCTGAGCTCCAAAGATAAGACAAGGAATGGATGGACAATATTATTTTCTTATCTCTAGGATTGGGATTCCATGAAAATTGTGTATGTGTCCTTTTTTTGGGAAGAGAATCCCTTTATATCTGATTATCACAGACCCCAAATAAAATCAGCAGTCACTGCTGTAAGGCTAATCAAGCCATTGTGATCATGATCTAAACACCTTGGTCTCCTGTGTTATATATGTCATTTGATTAAAGCTACTGCAATCAAGTGGCTCAGGTATATTCTTAGAAGCGTGTTTAAGAGAGTGTTGGGATTGGGTGAAACTGGAGTTTATTAGAAAAAGATCTAGAGAAAGCTCTCAAATTTTGATTCCCAAATTTAAACCTGGAAAATTACTGAATAGAGCCTTAGGCTAAAAATTTTCTGAGCTTCTTTATCAAGTTAGCAGTCTGTTTCTGGGCTTGTCAGAGTAAATAGATTGAACTGGTTTTCAAGAATGAAATTGTGTAGCTGGGGATATAGGAGTCTTCCCCATCAGGGAACATAGACTAAGTGTCTGGCACACAACCTGACAAAGGTGTTGGATGAGTGAGTGGACATTGGAGTTGTACTGTTTTCTTCGCCAAAATCAGGAACCCAATAGAAACAATAGTATCAATGATAGTAGTAGCTTTCAGTGAGTACTCACTTGTCTTCTAAGGGCTTTATGCACATCAACACTTTGAGGATGGATGAATCAGTCCCCTGAGCACTGACTCTATGGAGGCCATTTGCTCACTGTTCGTTGTAGCAGCTATGAATTTGTTGGTAAGGCCAAACACAAGGTACACCAGCTCACCTAGGGTGGATTCAGCTGCTCCTGGCTGTGGTGGGGGAACTTCGCAGTCCTGTGTGCAGTGCCTCCTTGAAGGCTAACTCATCGCCAGCACTGCTTTTCCCCAGAGTGGAACATGGGTGAGGGAAGTGACACTGGCCCTTAGGCCTCCTTATGCAGTGGCTCCTGCTATTGAGTTTCCCAAGGCTCATTGCTGTAGACAGTGCAGCCAGGAAAGATGTATCTCACAGTTTAGGACATATAAAAAGCAAGAGTAAAAACCAGATAACAAAAAGCTGACACCAGACACAATTGTAATCCTGGATTAGAAAAGAATTATGATGAAGGACATCACTGGGACAATTGGTAATATTTGAATATGGACCACATATTAGATTATAGTGTTGTCAGATTTCCCCAAATGTTTTTGCTATTCTGTGGCTTTCCAAGGGAATGGCCTTGTTCTTAGGAATATAAGTAGCTATAATTACCACAACAATAATATGTATATGCGTATTAATTTGGAGAGAGTAACAAAGCAAATGTGACAAAAGGCTCACCATTCATGAATCCAGATCAAGAGTGGTAAAGAAGTCCTGCATATTTTCTGTAAGTCTGAAAGTATTTCAAAATAAAATGTTGAGGAGGGAGGCTATCTTAGGAAGCCACAAAACCTAGGTGCAGAGGGAAAGAGTGTGAATGCAATGAAAGCTGACTTTCAGAGCAGCTGCTATCTCTGTTTGCCTTAGTATTCCAGGAGATAGGTATGTGGAGATTTAAAGTAGGCCCATATTGAACCTTTTATTTTTAAAGTAATTCATATCAAGGTCTGTAGTCACTCAACAACCTTGAGAGAGGTAGAGAGGAGCCAGACCCCAGAAGGTCAGGTGCTACAAGGGGGGTTAAGGGGTCAAGGCCCTAACCCATGGAATACCACCCCTGGGTAGTGCCAAGGAGCCTTGCTGGCTCCCTAACCTGAAAGGACAAAGCCTACTTAACCAGACCCCCGTGCATCAGGTTCACGCTTTCCCCCTGCCACATGTGAAGAAGAGGGACATGATGTGGCAAGAATGGCCCATGGTGCTCACAGTATGACTCTCCTTTAATTTCCTTTGCCATTAGCCAGACACAGACATAGCCTGAACTCCACCCATACCTAATTTTATTGTTTCCCAGCTGTAAAACCAACATCTTGCAAAGTAGGCAACCTTCTCACCAAGGCTCTTTCCTCTACAGAGGGATTGGTTTTGAAAATCTGTCAGCTCCCTCATCCCCAAGAAACAGATAAGCCATGGTGCATTTTAGCCCTAATGTATTCACTTCTTGCACCCTGGCGATTATAAATCAGTAGCTAGCATGGAATACCAAATTGTATGTGACAAACAAGTACCTCGATCTTCAGAGACTGTGCCTCCAGAATGGCTCTTTGATTCCCTTTCTTTTCCATTGTCACTACTACCTTTTTACCTCTTGCCTACACCATTTCAGTGGCCTCCCACTGGTTACTTACCCACTTCTGGGCTCTTATTTCTTCCAGCCATTTTGGATGCTACTTGTGGTGTTGCCACAGCCCTGGTGTAAATTTAGGAAACATAGCTCTGGCCATGTTGCTTGTCTGCTCAGAAATCTTAGGTGGTTCCTTGAGGTATATATTACAGCCTGTTTCTCAGTGTACAAGTTAAGATCTCCCTCACACTACTTTTCCAAGTGCATCTTCTGTTCTGATACTTATTCTGTGGCCCAGTTAGCAAACCAACTCAATATTCCTGGTATTTCCACCCTCTGCCTAGAATGTCTTGACTCTTCATTTAAGACATTTCAAATCCCACTTCCTCATGAAGTCTCTACTGATTCTGTCCAGCTGGATGGGCTCTCTCCAGTGTTTGAGCCGTTAGAGTTGTTCTTTGTTTTTTTTTTTAACTAGTGCTTCTCATGTAGCATTTGTCATATTCTGCTTAATGCAAGAGCTGTATGTAGGTTTGTCCTATCTTTCTACTTTGTAGATTGCTAGTTCCTTAAGAGCAGAAACTGTGGTTGTCGCATTTTGCCATACATGGGACAGATCTTCAGTAAAAGAATTTGCTGTAATTTAAAATGACATTATAGAAAAACTCATTTATTCCATATAGGTTTAACATTATTACCTTTAAACCTGTTACCACTATGAAACCCAGAGTTAATGCCACTAATACCACTATTAGCTATTTTAATATATTATTTAAGCAGACTTTAAAATTTATTTTTATTTCTTGGAAAACATTTAAGAAAGGAAATTAATGCTATAGGACTCCAAAAATAGGATGTTGTTTTAAGTATTGTGCCTTATTTTTAACACTTTAGGATCAAGTAGGAAAATATTAAATGGAGACCAATTCTTTTTGAGACAGAGTCCCACTCTGTTGCCCCAGCCAGAGTGCTGTGGCATCAGCCTAGCTCACAGCAACCTCCAACTCCTGGGCTCAAGCGATCCTCCTGCTTCAGCCTCCTGAATAGCTGGGACTTACAGGTGTGTGCCACCATGCCCAGCTAATTTTTTTCTATTTTTAGTAGAGACAGGGTTTGCTCTTGTTCAGCTGGTCTCAAGTTCCTGACCTCAAGCAGTCCTCCCACCTCAGCCTCTCAGAGTGCTAGGATTACAGGCGTGAGCCACCACACCCAGCCTAGACCAATTTTTAATGTTTTCAAGGCCTTTTTATTTTTCAGTATCACTATGTGAAAAAAGCTGAAAATGCTGATGGCTATTGTCCTGGCCCTGGAGGCAGAAGCCTGGGGCCTGGCAGAGGCCCGGCACCCCAGGGGTCGGGGGCAGAGGCCCACTCACAGTGCTCAGATGGTGAAGAGGGCCTGATGTTTTTCTCATAGCATCACAGGACTTGAGAATGTTCCATCTAGAGACAATTCCTTAAGAGTACTTTTTATCCAGAAGTTGGTAGATTTTTAAGGTTTTGGTCTTTTTAAAAATTATTATTTATGGTAAGATTTTGGTTTCTTCGGAGCTAGATGTTTAATATGTAAAATTAAAAACAAAAACCTTTTTTTGCAAGTTAACACAAAACTTCATTTTTTATTAAATAGAGCAGCCCTTTAAAACAATTTTATATTCCCTTCAAAAAGCAGACACAGGAAGAGTAAATTACAGAAGCAGTCTTTACAACTTCATTTTGAAACCAAATAAACGGGAAATTGGTCATGTGTGTGATATACATATATGTCTTGGGGTCAACTTTTAGATAATTCTTACCTGTCAGCATCTTGGGCTCTGCAAAGTTCTCTTAGGATAGGTGTAATTTCGCTCTTTGCATGGCAGTTTCCCGCCTGCTCTGCAGCTCCCCACTGAGGGAGGGCTGCCGGGCTCCTGCTCTGGAGCCATGGTCCTGCAGAGGCTTGCCGCACCTTTCCTCGCCCCTTGCCCGCAGTGCAGGGCAACCAGGCACATGGTCTCCAAGACCACCGCTTTCGTGTTGTCGTTCATTTTTATACAGTATTTGCTATTTTGATTGTTCTTCATTTATCTTTTTTTTCCTCACTGAACTCAAGTACCTTTTGATTTTTGACATGACACTTGCTACATCTCTGCAGTTCCATTTTTTGGTGAAAAACTTTTCTGAAAGCTCCCATGATAAAAGTAAAAGGACGATAAGTTACTAAAAAGTTACTAAATATTGCTTTCTTGTTTTCTTCTTTCTAGGTTTTTTTGTTGTAATAAAAGTTTAAATTTACTTTGTAAAGGTATCTTCTAAAATCTGCCTTTTTAGTGAGAACTCCATATATTTAAGGTGGTGTCTTCCAGAGATTTAATAGAATCTGCCTTATTATTAGGGTTATGATAGAATGTCCTATTTAATGTTTGGACTTTTGGTAAATAGTCTATGACTTAGTCAACATTTCCTATTAGGTTTATTTTCCATGCAAATATTTATTTTTTGATAAAATAATACATTTTAAGGAAAGTACTCATTTTTTATGAGGAAAGGAGCATATATTCTTGGAATTATACCAACAGCGAACATCTATTAAGCTCTCAAACTCATATTTTCAGGGTATATTTTTAAAGACTTTGGAGGTAATGGCTAATCTTTTTCCAAATATGGGAAGTTATAAATGGGATTTGTCCAGGAGAATAAAAGGGACCTTTTGAACAGAAGAACAGTTTCCAAATTAATTAACTTCTGAAAGGAAATCCACATTTACGAGAAATACGTTTAAAAAATACAATATATTGGTGAAAATATACATACATGTTAGTATAAACAAATATTTTTTTAATTATGTTGGAACCATGAAAGATTTGTTTATACTATCAGACTTCATATTAGACTGATTTATAGAATTTATAAATCACAATTGACTCTCTAATTTTATCATTTGAAACAAAAGGACTTAGGATACTGGATTCCACAGGGCTTTTGTGAGGATCCTATGAGATTATAGGCCTGAAAGTTCTCGCAGTCTGTGCAGCACAAGTATTTCTGAAAAGTGGCATGCCTCTGTGTGTGTTTTTTACTGTGGCTGTTAGGATGTGAGATTAATTGAGACATTCCTCCTCCCTTCTTGAAGGCATGGAAGACTTCACACCTCCAAGGATTTCTTTCAGTCTCACTCAGAATGGAATTAGTTTGCCCTGCCAGTGTTTGGCATTGAAGTGAGGTATTTATTTTTTAAACCATCTTTGAAAAATTTATGTGTTTTTTTCTTTTTGTTTATAGGTTAATTCAAATTTTCCTGTTTCTACGTGTCAGTTTTAGGATTTGGTGTCTTTCTAGAAATTTGTCCCTTTTATTTAGTTTCTAATTTGTTGGCATATGGTCATTCACACAATTTCCTTTTAGTGTGCCCTATAATCCCTTTGCCTTCCCTAAAGTTGATAGTACTTCACCCCTTTCAATTCTGATTTCGCAATTTGAGTCTTCTCTCATTTTTTCATGGTCACTCTAGCTAATGGTTTGTCAATTTTCTTGATCTTTTTAAGGAACCATCTTTTGGTTTGGTTGGTTTTCTTTATCATTTTTCTATTCTCTATTTCTCTGTTTATTTCTACCTAATCTTTGTCATTTTTTTCCTCTGTATAGTTTGGGTTCAGTTTGGTCTTATTGCTTTGGTTTTTTAAGATTAAAGGTGAGGTTGATTTGAGATCTTTCTTCTTTTTTAATACAGGCATTCACAACTATAAATACACCTCCAGGCACTGTTTTCACTACACATCGTAAGTTGTGCTTTGTCGTATTCTCCTGTTCATTCCTCCCAAAGCATTTTCTAATTTTCCTGTGATTTTTTCTTTGACCCGTTGGTTATTTAGGAGTGTGTTTAATTTCCACGTATTTGTGAATTTTCCAGATTTCCTTGTGCTACTGATCTCAAATTTCATTGCATTGTGGTCAAAGAAGATACTTTGTATGATTTCAGTATTTTTAAATGTACTGAGCATATCGTCTGTTGTGGAGAATGTCTGTGTGCACTTATGAAGAATGTGTATTCTGTTATGGAAGCTTTTTGCAACTTTTCATTTGGCATAATCACAGATTTTAATTTTGCTTGATATTTTGATAAGATTTGCTAAGATCATTAGTTCTACAAGTGTAAACGTTATTTTAAATTGATATTATATGTAAATATAGTGTTTTATAGGGCTTGAAGTATCTGTCTTATAGTCCATCTGATCAGGGGACAGCTGTTGTTCACGCATCACTGTAACGACAGACTGACGAGGAGACTACCCATGGCACAGTCTTCATTTGGAGAGCCTGTTTGTTATGTTAGTTTCACAGAGTGTATTGTGGTAATTACATATAGTGCTTCCTTGCTGAAAGAAGGTATACATTTGTCCAACAGAGTGGTTTAGAGGTACCCAAAGAGGAGTGAAGGAGCAAAGTGTATACTGTTTTCTTTTTTGAATTGACTACAACATCAATGAGTAAATACTAACAAAATGTCAAGAATTAACTGTGACTTTCAATGTTGAAACAAAGAGAAGGACAGATGTTATGTGTTTTTCATAAGGCTAGAGGAAGGATGGCCCCTCCCTCTCTCTCTGTCTCTCTTCTTTGGCAGTGACAGGCCAAAGGGAAGCACATTGTTGGCCAACTGATCTAACAGTTCTTTTGCATCATTCTTATAATGAGCAACAAACAGTCATTGGCATGCATTCACTTTTGAATAATTGGCGTCAGCAGTTTCTTTATCAAAGCAACCTGGGTTTAGTACACTTTTCTGTGATCCAACGCATTGTAACATTCAAATCACAACTTTTAAAAGCAACTCAGAACATTATTGAAAAATAGCTTTATTATTTAAATAAAAAAGTCATAATATTATACAAAACAATGCTTAAGTTATGGGCAGCAATTAATGCCCACTCAGATAGTCTCTAGGAAGATTTCCTATATTCTGACTATAAAAGCAAGCCCAGATTTTTTGAATATCACCACAGGCACATCCTGGATATTCTGTGCTATTTTCTGGACTTTTCCTTTGCTGCCTCAGGGAGAGAGTATCACGTCTACCCAGTCAAGATTTGTACAGTTTCCACACCAAATTAGACCTATCATGTTTGCATTTATATTCAACCAGTTCATAGTATGTGACCTACTCCATTATCTTTTCTATAAGAGAGAGGCATAATAATAATATCTTTTAAAAATTTTATTTTTTATTTAACAAACAATAATTGTACATATTCATGGAGTACACAGTGATGTTTCTATATATATAATATATAGTGATCAGATTAGGGTAATTAGCATATCCTCATCTCAAACATTTATCATTTCTTTGAGTTGAGAATGTATCTGTACTTGACTAATTGCCCAGCCCTTACCTAGTTGGTTCATTCAGATCCCAAATTCAGTGTGTCTTCACTTAACTTTTTGATCACATAATGAATAAATAATTTCCCAATTTTGCTTATTAAAGAAAATATTTGTAATGCCTACTACTAGATTTTTAGTTACCATTTAGAAAAGACCTCTATTTTCCTTCAGTAAGTTTCAATCTCAAATTCTAACTGTCATATAAAAGAAACCTAAAAAAGCATTTATGTGGATCAGTGACCGTTTTGCTGCAATCTACCCAGGAGAGGTACTCAATAAATGCCTCTTGGCTGATGGAAAATTGCTTCGGTAAAACCAAGCACAGAAAATGTGAAGAGTACCTAACATGTTGTTTGCTTGATACATGAATCATGGATGTACTACATTGACATGTAACTTACCATGGAGGCTTGTACAAAGTCTGACTGTCAGATTTCTGGAATACAAATTGAGATCACCCAAATGGCAGGATGTATGTTTGCACTGGTGGCCTAGAAAGTCTCTTGTAGTTTTGGGGTTACTTCTAAATGATTTTCTACCCTAGGCTCTCTCTCTCTTCTGTTGAGCAGACTGAAATCTCTGGGGTGGCTCTAGAATCGCTTTGGCTTCCTGTCTGCCTGAACATACTTGGAAAGTAAACAAGCTGCTACTGGCATTTTCTTTTTCTAACTGAGAGAAATACACCATACCCCAGAGGTATATTTAGGTGGCCCTTATTGCCTATTATTTCCAGCCCATCTATGGTTGATTTAACAGAATTTGGTAAAAACATAGCCCTAATTAGCCAAGAAAACATACAGTGTTGTGTGACAGTACCTCGACTTAAATGAATTTTGTATTGGTGCTTACCCAAAAGACTGAGAAAATGTAGATGAGCCAGTGAAAAATCAAAATCCCTTACTGGAAAAAGGAATTAAAGCATTTACACTATTTGCGAAGAATTGAGCACCATGGCTTTCAGAACTAGAGAACGTTGAATGGCACAACACTATTTAAAATGCACTGATTTGCCATGACCGAAATGAAAAAGGCCTTGTGACAAGGCTAGCACTATGGTGCAGGTTTCCCCACTGATAATGTTAGTGTTCACTCTCGCTGAGCCTTTAACTTTGGTGAATTTTTTTCACTCACTAATGGATCATATGTGCGCTTAGCCTATATCATGTATATGATATCAATATATATAATTGATATAATTTTTGAGTATTACCCTCCTGACTCATTTAATATATCTTCTGACTCATTATTTTCTCAAATGATAAAATGGGAAATTATACCTTCTATATATGTTTCTGGACTTTATTTCTCAGAGCATTTCTGTAAATATTATCTCCTTTGATTCTTGTAGTAATGCTACAGGAATTCAGAGTTCAGTTGCAGACTTCAGAATCCAGTTTAGGTTGTATAAGCAGGAAGAGCATGTTTGGATGCTGCTTACCCGGGAGTGATGCAGGGAGGAGGGAAGCTACGAAACAGCCCAGCGCAAATACTGCCGTTGCGACTGCACGTTTGGCTATTCCGTATCAACAGAAACCTCTTACATTTTGAAACAACAGCAGCAACACGTGTTTACACCTGTCATAATGCAGCTCTCTCTTATAGAAATAACTAGGATCTGTCTCTCTCCCTTGAGGGAAAACCCCAGATTTCCTCAGTTACTGCAGTCAGCTCCATCAGTGATCTCAAAGTGATAATCTTTCCTCCCCTAATTTAGGCACCGTTCTGTCTTGGAATTCTGGAATTCGGTAACCTATGGAATTAATTACATGGCTAATAGCACCAGCACACCCTATCTAAAATACGGGAAAGAGAGAAAGAAAATGAGTTAACATGCCTAACATTTCTCAATTGACATACCGAGAAAGAAAGAAACATGCATAGCTATTAAGAGTTCTCATTTCTACGGGTGGTTACTACCTGTTTCCTGGTCTATTTGCCACAAGAGCCAAGGGCAGAGTTGCTTGCATTATATCCTGGCCCATATGGGGAACTTTTTCTCCACCCACTTAATGCTGCCAGCTTTACAGGTTATTCAGTAAATAGGGTAGCATATGAAAAGGTGGCATGTGTTACCTCCAAAAGCCAATAGATCTATCAAACATTTTTACTTCTTCTTCTTTTTTTTTTTTTTTTGGTAGTAGTAGGTGCAAAGAGCAACATTTTTTCACTTTGGAGGAAGTAATCTCAGCATGCTCCAGATCATTGCACGAACAGAAATTTTACTTAGGGAGTAGGCTCCTAAATTTTTGTAGTATTTATCTTCTACCCTCTGGCACATACTTGTCTTACTAGAGTATCCTTGGGTACCTGTTACTTCTTACAAACAAATCCTGTCAGCATAATGCCATCCTGTCATATGGGATGGTAAGATGATTAAGGTTCCTGCAGACTGAGTCTATGGCACAGAACCAGAGTTGACATAGTGCTAAGGCAATATGGTGAAGGTGTCCTGCTGCCCAGCCAGGGAAAAGCAAGTAGCTTTCTGTCTTCTCTGCCTGTTGGGATAGGAAAGCGCGCGCACACACACAGACACACGCACACACACAGACACACACACACATCAAATCACTAGCTGTACGCCAGATAAGGGGATGCTTTGATTTGTTCTGTTAGAAACTATGTCTGGATCAGCAACTGGAGCTGCTTCCTGATTAAGTTGTGGTGATCCACTGACATTCTCAAAGACCTGTTTGTCTTGTGCATAGTCCTGACACATACAAAAAGAGATGCAATAGAAGTCACCACCGTGCACCTTTCAAGTCTCTGATGGTGGCATTAATCTTGGTGATATCCCCAAGAGATGCAGTATTGCTTTCTGTTGTTATTGTAGCAGAGAAGAGAAGTTTGGAAGCTTCTCTTTAGCTCTTCTGATCATAACAATGCTCATTACATAAATCAAGGTACAAATGTGGAAATTCTGCCTGTGTGTGAGTATATATTCCCTCTGTAAACTCAGGTCCCAGGCAGGTAATCATAAGACAGACTCCATTTGTGTCTGACACCTGTGAAGCCTTTCCCCTGACCAACAGGACACAGAGCTGTTGAGTCCTCAGGTATCAGCATGAGCTCAGGGACAACATCCGATAAATGCTGAAAGGTCTGGTTATTTCCCTTTCTCCTCAAAAATAGCTGCACATCCTTTGGGAATAGGTAGAGGGAAGATTTAAATTACATGATTACAATACTGTTGAAGAGTTCCTTCAGTTAGAGGCTCTAGGCCCCTAGACTGACTTGGGCTGGACCAAGAAGAATGACTGTTGAAGCTGTTGCGCAGGATCATAGCTGCTTCTGTCACTTGACCTGCAGATCAGATCAGAGTTTCCTGGGCCTCCCCCTATTCTGGTCCTACAAACCCCCTCATTAACTCTCCACCACCAAATACCCCTGTCACTTGGGCCCTCCTGCTTATTATGTTCACTGGACCTCTCTTGCCTTGGGACACAAAACTCTGCTGTCGCAGCTGTCTCTGACCTTTGTGGACATCAGGAACCCCCGAAGCAGCCTCTGCAACGCTGACCTTCCTGTCCAGGGCCTCCTGGGGGTGTAGTTAGGAGATGGGTAAATCTCCCTATGTCTTTATTTTCACATCTGTATTTTATCAACACGTTTCTGACATCTAGGTATTCTGATTCCAGGGTGCTGTTAATAGTACACGGAAGGTAGAAACTTTAAGTTATTTTGTTTTAGGGCTCAGGAGAATGCCATTTATAGACTGATATATTTTGGCAACTGTGACAAATTCCCAGTGTTATACTTTAGGTATCTGTCACTAGTAACAAATTACAGCATCTAACAGACAAAAGCAAGTCAAAAAACTTCTCAGAGTACTTTCATATTTATATTATTATTTCCCCTTCAGATTATCTCCTGGTATTGGTAAAAATAGATTCTTACAGATGAGGAAGCAGATTCAGAAAAAGTAATTAGCTTTTCTGGAGGCAGAACTAGGTCTAGAACATATACTTCTTGACTTCTTGTGCTCTTATCTTACAACACAGCACCTTAGTGTCATGTGGATGTGTGCATGCATGTAATATGGCACACACACACACACCCTCCTCTATCCAGAAAGTATAATTGTGTCATGTTAAATGTTGATGCTTTTAACAACAGTGTATATTATTAAGAAACTCAAATATAGCAATTTTTTTTTTTTTGGTTTGGTTGAATGTAAAATCTGCATTTTGATTTTATCTGTAATCATTACTTGCAATTGTGGTATTTTTTTCTAAAAATTCTCACCTTAAAAGTTGCCCAAACCCAATTCATGAAGGAATCTTCAGTATCATTATCAACCAAAGAAATACAAATTAAGTATCTTGGCAAAGTGTTATATGTCAATTATATGAGCAGTTATGTGTGTACAACACACATGGCTGACAAAGTTACACTACAATGCGTCTGCTGAAATTTCTGTCTTGTAATCGAGTACAGTTCTTTTGGAAATCAGTATGGTGTATGTAGCAAATGTCATAAGAAATTGCATACTCAATCTAGATATCCATGCCTACAAGTTTATTCCAAGGTAATTATTTAACAGAAACAAAAATAATTATGTACATAAAGCGTTTTTTGTAGTGGATCTACTCTCTACTCCTCAAATAACATTTTACAGTTTTAGGGTTTCTTAAAGTATGAAAGGTCATAATATATAATGGGGAAGTATTCTATATAGTGTTTGCAAAAAAAAAAAGAGTACAAACTGTAAAATACAATCTATTTGCACATATAGTTAACAATTTTACTTGTTGATTGAGTCGAAGACATTACAAATGAAAATCGTAAGAGACTTATGTTTATATTTTGTTTGCAGTATTTATACTTTTCAATTTCTGTCTCTATAAAATAATTCTCTTTAACGAAAATGCACTATGTTCTGAGCATTTCTGAAGCATCCTTGAATGGGACTTTTGTCTCTTTCTCCTAGGAGGGAGTTTGGAAACTAGGTTGTTGAGGATGGTTTGATAAAGGAGAGTCCGCTGGTTGAAGCCCAGCCTCTTTGTGTTCATATCAGCCTGTCTGCACACTGATGCCTAAGGTGACTGATCTGCTGATGACTGTTGTTCAGTCACTTTTTATTTTTACTTATTTTTCTCCCCAATAAACAAAAAAAAAAAAGTTTTGAAGATTAGCAGTGAATATGGCTTATAAAGCCAGCTCAGATCATTCTGTTTCTTTCTCTCTCTCTGTTTTGAGAAGAAGACATTATATTGTCCATTTTTAAAGCATAACATGAAGGAGTTCTCAGTATGATTTAGTGCAGGCCTCAGCTGCTATCTCTTCCAGGGATTTAGCTGGAGGCTGGAGCTTCCCGACAGCTCTGACTGTGGAGAGGTGGAATGCAGCGCTGACGTCACGGCCGCTCCTGGGAATGTTTTGCATTCCTCTTCCTGGCAGTGGTCAGGTGGCTTCCAGCAAGAATGAAGGACAACAGCTTCCAAAGAAGAAAAAAAAGAGAGGAGGAAAAGAACAGTTTATAATCAAAGTGTTGTGGAGGAGGCACTTTTATTTTGAGCCAAATTGAAATTAGAACCAGATGTCTTGGATTCTGGTGCTGCATGAATGTTAAATACATTTATTAATGACTGAAATAGCTGAGCTATTTGGCTTTTTACTGAATTTAAATCTTGAAACACTCTTTAAAAATTATGGAAAAACAACTTCTTATAATTGACATTTTAACTATGAAAGCAGCTTTGTGAGTGTAAAATCGAGGACCCTAATGAATTGGCCCTGTAATTAAAGTGCAGGCTGTTTTAAGGTCTGTTAATCTTCTGAAAACTCATTTCTGAAACGTAAAATCTCTGTAATCCATTAATGTATCTTGTACTGTTCAAATAAATTTAAGCCAATCATTAAGGAGAGAGGTAAACTCTATTTTAGCATCTGCTGCAGAATGTTTTTTCTCAGAATATTTACATTTCCAATGATATTTACGTCTGTACATTTTGCTCAAACTAGCTATTCAGAACAAAACTTAGCAGATTTTTAATGTAACAAAAATTTTGCCACAGTGGTACCAACTCTGCAATAATATATGCAACAGAAAAATGGACAGTAATTGAGACTAATTTAAACTTTATGTTTTTCTTCCAGCAACTGAAGTACCTTTGTTCAGATTCACTGTGCTGGTTTAGCTAACCACAATCTGTGTGTCTGTATTTTAAAATAAAATATTATACTCTTTTTTTTTTAAAAAAAATACTGATGTCTTTCAATAGATTTTCACTTATTTTGATGTAACAGCAGTTACATTAACAACAGTTCTCCGGTTTGAGTGCAGTCTGTTTGAATTCTTCCTGTTATACATTGAAATGGAAAGTTGGCTTCCTGTTGTAGGTCATGTTACTGGTGAGGAATTTCCAGAAATGTGGAGAAATGCTGACTCATAGTATACAGTGGACTGATCCAGTGACAGTAGGGTTTGAGGGGGTTTTTTGAGCTCTTGGCTAAAGTAAGCGAAATATGTGACTGTAATGTTCTTTTTATTTTTAGATGTAGGGGTGGGGCTGGAGGAGAGATGGTTGCTTGGGATGGGATCCTTTGCTAATAGGTTTAAAATGGCTAAAAGTTCTAGGGTTAGATGTGTGTCCAAATGTATGTTTTCCTACGGTCTATTATTAGAATTTGGAAAACAGCTTGTTTTTTGCAATCTTCATGTACCGTTGTTCTTTTCTGCCTCCTGCCCACAGGTGAACCCCGTGGCTCCTTAGGCTGGGTGATGACTCAGTCAGGGGCTCCACAACCATCAGTCACTAGTGCTTATACTTAGGGGATCACTCCAGAAAAAGATCCAAGGTATTGCACCTTTTACATCTGTGATTAGAAGCCCCTGGACCTAATAATAAGAATTTACTAGAAATTTTAAATATTAGCTGGCAGACTTTGTTGCCTTTAATGTATGTGCCAGGCATTGACCTGAATATTTTACATTTGTTAAATTGTCTGAATCTGAAATTACTGATTGAGATTTTGTTCTTGTTTATTTGGTATAAAAATGACTGCTGGATTAGGTAGGGGAAGGGACTTTCTATGATAAAAACTCATCTCTGGTCTCATAAAGTTAATATATCCCAAATGTATTCTTCCTTCAGTTCCACAAACACTTGCTGAGTAACTGCTCTGTGTTGGTGCTGAGGACGCAGAGAAGAGGAAGATGTGCTCCTTGTTCTCTGTTTGAGGGGAGGGAGGCCAGTGCAGGGATGTCTGTACGTACGTATGCATAGCATCGCTTCACAGCTGCTGCGGCAGAAATCTAAGGGATGGTGAGGCACAGAGGAGGGCATGCTCAAGTCTGTGCTGCAGTCCGTGGGAGTGGTTTCTTCTGGTGTGATTCTGAGGCTCTCAGAGTTGCTGAGTGAAAGTAATTTGAATAGGAAATGTTAGGAGAAACATAAAAAATGGAAAACAGAATCTAATGAGAAAGATGAGGGAAATATAAATATATAGGTGATAGATATTCAGGCTTCCTACAAGGAAAAATAAACAAATGTAAACAGTAAGTACACTGCAAGTTATATTTGTATGTGCTTTGAGGCCACCACGCAGAATGCGTGGCATCTGTTTCCCTGGCATCTGCGAGTGCTGTCAAAGCTGTGCTTGCCCAAGAGGCCATGGGGCCTTTCTGCGTCTGCAGTCTACCTTTCTCATACAATGCTGGAGAATTTGAATAACCGTAAGGAATCACAAAAATCATAGAACACCATTTTAAAACTATTTTTTGTTATCTTTAAAGGTTGATAAAAGAAAGAGCACATCTTGCTCTTACACAAAGGCCCCATGTGGGGGGAGTGGGGACCATGCCGTGGAGGCTGAACCTGCGCGTCTGACACCCACCAGCCCTCGTTGTAATGCTAGTGTGCTCTCTGACAATAAGCCCCTCTCTTGACTTTTATGTCTACCTGTTTCTTCTGCTAAAAGATGATTAAGAAACCAGTGACCTGTTTTGGTGCTTATAAGGAATTATTAACAGAATTAAACTCATATTTCAAAATACCAGGTATCGTTCTCTGCTTTTTTTAAGTACATGTACTTTGAAAACTTAGCAAAGAAGAACCTTGTTGACAACTGCCTGGTGTGCTGCATGAGAATCGAGTGAGCACAGACATGTGGTCACCCTTAGCTTTGATGTCCACATGTATAGGGAGGGCCAAAAGTGATGAGGGGCACATAGGGCCTGTCACACTGTCCCCAAGGACCCTTGGGAAGTGTCACAATCCCCTTGAGTGGGCAATCTACAAATCTCAGGGTCAGAATAATTACATATATGTTTCTATAATAGCACTTACTGGGCTTTATTGTATTTATGAGCTTTTTGTCTATTGTTCCCAATCACTTTATGAAATCCTAGGTACTAAATTCTCTAAACTATTTTTCTATGCACAAGTCGTAAAGTATATAGATATTTAATATATCTGTTGACTGAATATATGAAGTTGCTCTCCTTTGAGGCAGAATACATTTCCTCTGTAAACTTTCATATGTTTATACACATAGTCCATGGACACTTTTTTTTAAAAATTGTGGTAAAATATAGTTAATATATAATTTACCATGTTAACCATTTTTAAGGGTATATGTATATTCAATAGTATTAGCTACCTTCATAATGCAGTACAACCATTACCACTATTCATTTTCAGAACTTTTTCATTATCTCAAACATAAACTCAATACCCATTAAACACCAACTCCCTATTTCCACCAGTGCTGGCTAACCTCTATTCTACTTTCTGCCTGTATAAATTTGCTTATTTTAGGTAACTCACATAAGTGAAATCATATGACATTTATTCTTTTGTGTCTGGCTTATTTCACTTAACATAATGTTTTCAAAGTTTATCCACGTTATAGAGTATATCTGAATTTCCTTCCTTTTTTAAGGTTGAATAATATTCCATGGTGTACATATTCCACATTTTGTTTATCCATTCATCTGTTGTTGAACATCTGGTTTGTTTTTACCTTTTTGCTATTGTGAATAATGCTTCTGTGAATGTAAGTGTACACCTGTCTGTTTAGCTCCTGCTTTCAATTCTTTTGGCTTTATGCCTAGGAGTGGAATTATTGGATTATATGGTAATTCTCTGTTTAACTTCATAAGGAACCACCGTATTGTTTTCCATAGAGCCTGCACCATTTTATATTCCCACTAGCAATGCATGAGGGTTGCAGTTTCTCCACACTCTTGCCAACACTTGTTATTTTTTGTTTTTGATAATTGCTATCCTAATGGGTATAAAGTGATAATAGTGGTTTTGATTTACATTTTCCTAATAAATCATGATGTCGAGCACATGATACACTTTTAAATTCTGAAATATCCTCAGTACAAACATTAGTCACTATTACCTACAAAATAAATGTGTACAACAAAGCTGCAGAGTTCCTCATCAATCCTTTTCTATTCCAATACCAGCCTTCCCATGCCCGTAAACACCAGTTGCTTGCAGTGAGGTGCAGATCCATGACCTCAGGGCTACTCTAGGGCCATTGCTCTCTGTGTGCTCAGGGGAAAAGAGTGAGCTCTCCTCTAATTAGTCCCTTTCTAAAATATTCTTTTACCATATTTGTATCAAATTCATTAAGTATCTAAAATGATTATGTTCACTTATACTGATTTTAGTTTTCTCAAGAAAAAAATCCAAGCTTTTAATCTAAAACTAAATCTAATGATATGTAGGTATTAAATAATTAGAAAAGAAAGGTTTATGGAATTATTACTCATAGTGAGGACATCTTATAATCATGAAATCAATGAAATGTTTGCTTATTTTCATGGTTTCATTATTTATATTTAATTGTTTAATCCATCTGAAATGTATTTTGGTGCATCATATGAAGTAGGAATCAATTTTAATTTTTTTCCAAATAATTTTTATAAGCATTGCTTTCTGATTAATTTTCCCCCACTGATTTTAAATGTTTCACTTATCGTATACTATATTCCTATACATCACAGCATCTATTTTTTGCCTCTATATTTCATTTTGTTGATAGCTGTCCTTTTTCATTCTAATCTTTTTAGCTAAACTAATATAATATACTTTTTCTGTAGTTAGAATTTTTACTTTAAATTCTCTTTAAAGGTTGCTATTATTAATTTTTTAAAAACTTTTTTAAGTAATTATAGACTATTCAGTGAGCATTCATTCTCCACATGAAAAATTATACCAGTAACAGTTCACAGATACATTGGTCTGGCAGGAAAGCCAGGCAGCTTAAGTTCCAGTTTCACCCCATGCTACATGCAAGCATGCTACAAGTTCTGGTGTGTTCTTGTAATGTCTTCATCACTAAATTCAGGAACTTATAGTAGAAATTAAATTATAGAACCTCCTGCTCCATCTAGTTGGCTGGGACATTCTTGCGAGTAGTAACTGTGTGCCTTGGGCTTCACCTAATCATCGTTGTTAGAAGAGTACAAATGTTTATAGCATTTCCTTTTTGAAACAAATATTTCTATAATGATTTATGATGTTTTCTCTTTATTTGATCAAGAAGTGTTATGGTGGTTCTATTACTTGTTCAGACACGGTGTCTAATGCAGTTGGAAGCACAGCTGCCCCCTCACCGGAACCTCCTGTCTGATGATGGTCACTTGCTGGAACTGGGGTGATAGTGCATTTTATTAAGTCACTCAAGCGTTATGTTACTTTTAAAGTCTTATGTTAGCAAGATGAAAAGACATGAATAATTGGTGAAACCTTTGAAAGCCAAGCCCAAAGATTCCTGTAAAGAACTGTAGATTGGAATTAATGTAATAATGCCAAGTACATATGAACAAGAAAATGACAGAGTGGACAATTCTCTGACCTGGCTACGTGTTCTTGTAAGCTGTGTAACAAAGTTTAAAAAAGATGGATGCTTGTTTATACCCAATAAGAAGTTGGCAAAAATATATGAGATTATAAATACAGATTTATATTCGCTATTATTTCTTAAATATGCCTTGCCCTAAATTATTGTCTTGCTTCTTGTGTGTATGAATAATTTATAAATGGCTATGTTTTACTGGGGACATGATCTTAAAAATTTTAAAAATAAAGTATGTGATCAGTTTCAAAAACAACTGAACTAGTCAGCAAGCATAGAGTCTGACAGAAATTCTGCCTCTCGCTATTAGACTTAAGCCAATGGTATAACGCAAATTCATCCCAATTCTTGTGCGAGGAAGAGGGATGGGTACCAACGGTCTTATAACCTGAACTTTATAAATAATATAGTCTCATTGCATGGACTTTATGAAGTATCTGTTACTTGATTCTCAATTATATTTGTTTCTCAATTTTCCTGAAAAATTCTAAAAGGGAATTTTAGAGCCTTTTGTAACATGGAGACACAAATATTTTATAAGCACTGTACACATTCCTATACTGATCAACTAGCTTATTAATGATCCCCTAGCACGTTAATGATCAATTTAACATGTGTAAGCCTCATGGGTGGCAGGGACCTCTTCTGTTCATTTTTTTCTTCCTTTTGAAAATAGTACAAATTGAGGGCGAGCATGGTGGCTCACGCCTGTAATCCTAGCACTCTGGGAGGCCAAAGTGGGAGAATTGCTTGAGGTCAGGAGTTCGAGACCAGCCTGAGCAAGAGTGAGACCCTGTCTCTACCAAAAATAGAAAAAAATTAATGGGACATGGTGACATGCACCTATAGTCCCAGCTACTCAGGAGGCTGAGGCAGGAGGATCGCTTGAGCCCAGGAGTTTGAGGTTGCCGTGAGCTGTGATGATGCCACTGCACTCTACCTGAGTGACAGAGTGAGACTCTGTCCAAAAAAAAAAAAAAGAAAGAAAGTGGTACATATTGAATGTTTTATATGAATTGAACAAAACTCGAATTGTTTGGTTTTATTCTTGTATCAGGCAAGCTCCAAGAAGTCTGGCTAAAGATTATTTTGTTTTTTCATTTTAAGAATCTTTTTACCCTGAATTTTTGTCTCTCAGCCCCTGAACTGATTCCCACCCCTCATAGTCTAACCTTTGGCAGCCCAAGACAGTGTGCTAGAGAGGGAATGACAATTTTTAACTTACTTCTTTCAAAAAAAAGGTAAACATATTTAATGCTTTGTGCAGGTTATTTCTTTTATTCCTTAGCATAGTATAAGGAAGCCATTATTACTGTAAATTTGCAGATGAGGAAACTGAAATCAGATTAAACAATTTGCTAAATGTCCCACAACTAGCAGATCACAAAGGTGTGTGACACTGGGCACGACTTCAGTAAAGAGCCCCATCTTGTAGTCTGTAGATGAAAGTGGGTATTGTTGATGATCCTGAGAAAATTTGAACAAATTGGATGAGGCTGAAAGAATTTTCCAGGGACGTGGCTCCAGAACCATGACCTTTCCTTTTGTGGTAACAGCGTGAACTTGTCCTGCCATTCAGTATGGCTTCTGTATAAACGTGGACATAGCTTTGCTCTAAAGAAAAGTTAAAAGGCTTCACTTCTTAGAGGAAAATGCATGTGTAGCATTTCGAGAATGAATGTTGGATCCAAGTCATCTGACAACAGAGAGGC
The DNA here is from genome assembly GCA_963575035.1 of Avahi laniger. Classification (NCBI taxonomy): domain Eukaryota; kingdom Metazoa; phylum Chordata; class Mammalia; order Primates; family Indriidae; genus Avahi; species Avahi laniger. Next base: position 63,002 of record CAUYSK010034445.1, read on the forward strand.
TTCTAAGAGTGGAATGTCAAATCAGAGGCAGATTGGATAGAATCCCCTTATGTCTCTGAAGCCTTTCTTGTTTCTAGGGAGCTGGCTCTAAGGAAAAGTTGATAACCTCATTCAGTTTTCCCAGAGACTTAATTGGAGATGCTTTGACCAATAAACTAGTAATAGCCATGTTTCACATTTCTTCCTTTCCTTACAACTTTCTCCTTAAGAACAAATAATTAAAACCAGAAATTTCTGTCTTAGGTATTATGGGATATGTGTGGATATAAATGGAAAAATACAGAAACTACAAGGAATACCAGAGACAATATCCAGACATTTTATTGTGGTTCTAATAGAGGAGAGATCCATTTTGCATTTGGAAGCATGCCACCTAGTTTCTGGAGGTGGAAATATACTCACCAAGATAGGAGAGTATTTTGTGTTAATGACGGATGTTCCTAGTTCTTAGAAATGTATGAGCAGGAGAAAAATAATTCTAGTACTAAAGGGACTGTCCTGTTCCTTTTGGGCTCTACTCTTTGATGGAGCTTGTGTTTTGACTCTCTGATTTCTGCAACATCCATTATAAATACAGGACTATTTACCCACGTGTGTTTTCCCTTGCATGGTCTCTTTCCCTAACTCTGTGAAGAAAATAACTTTTAAAATTCATTTATTTTCTCCATTTGGTTGTTAGCAGCAAGAAAGGTTGCTGAAGAATTAGACCAGCATAGAAATAGGAAGGACCTGTGACCTCAAAGGGAAAAGGGAAGTTTCCATGTCATAGCTACTGGCATGACCCTAGACTGAGTGATTCCCTGACACTCGCCTCCTGTAAAGGTTGGTTAGGGTACAAATGTATTCGTATCAAAAATCACAAAATATCACTGTGTCATTTATTCAATATTCTATTGCTTTGCTCTTTTAAAAAAGATAAAAGTAGGAAGTATTTATTGCATTTTTAAAATGTGGTTTAAAATCTATTAGTTTTGAGTCCTAAAAATGTTTTATTTACTTGTTTTCTGGATAGATGTTTTCTTTTTCTTTTCTTTTTTAATTTTTAAAGAGAGGGGGCTCTCGCTCTGTTGCCCAGGCTCTAGAATACGGTGGCTCTTCACAGGTGCGATCCTACTGCTGATGAACGTGGAGTTTTGACCTGTTCCATTCCGACCTGGGTTTTCCGACCTGGGTTGGTTCACCCCTCCTTGGGCAACCTGGTAGTCCCCTACCTCCCAGGATGTCACCATATTAATGCTAAACTTAGTGCAGACACCCAATCAGCATAGCAAACTACAGCCTAGAACTCCTGGGCTCAAGCGATTCCCCTGCCTCAGCCTCTCGAGTAGCTGGGACTACTGTACACACCACCATGCCCAGCAATAGATTTTTTTCCTTAGGTGGTAGTATTCTGTTTCTGAGAAAGCTCTTTGTTATGCATTATTTGTGAAATCTGTGCCAACTTGCTGTTTCTGCCACATTTTTTTTTCAAAAGCAACATTTTAAATAAAGATTTAAAGTTTTTAAAAATAAGTTTTTCTTTTAGAATTTGAACTATTTTGAATACTATTTGAATACTATTTGAATTTGAATACTATTTTGTTATGTTTTCACCTAAATTCTGTTTTATGAGCTTTTAGGCATTTTATTGAAAACCTGTTTAATTTTACTTAACCAGGACAACAAGACTGAGGCATTGCCCAGAGGTGGTCTCTAGTAGGATTATGGCCACAGATCTCAATTCTGCGGCCAAATTGGACCAGTGTGGACCACGACCCTGGCTTGGGAAAAAGATGCATTTTCACGGAGACTGTGTGTACGTTAGGGGAAAAGGACAACTGAATGCAGAGGGTGAAAAGGTGTAATAAACACTTCAGATTTTTAAAAGCCCTTCAGTCTTAAACAAACCACCTCAAGTCATACAGCTGCTGAGTTCTGACTTCAGTGTCTGCATCCACACTAGTTGGTGATGCAGGCCACACTGGATCACAGGAGCAACCACAGTACATGTAGTACTGCCCTCTTCTCTCTTTGTTATGTTCTGAGAGCTTCTGAATGCCTCTCAGATTTTTCTTTTAATGGTAATAACAGCATGATCAGCCTACAACCTTCTCAATAACAAGTGCTACTTCCTCAGGAAAACAGAAGTGTGGTATATACCATTACATAATCTAGTTTCTCTGATGATAAAATTTTAGTTTTGAGAGCTGTTGTGAAGTCTTCCTGCAGAACCACCGGCCTCTCTGCTATCCTGCATTGGGTGAAGAGTTGGCAGCTTTGTGCACACACCCCATGAAAAAACACAGTGACGGCCAGACTAAAGTGTCCTGAAGTGTCAGCATGATATCTGACATGGGTTTAATTCATGATACTGAGCTCCCAGTGCTAGAAGTTATTTTAGAGATGAATTATTTGATATTGACACCTGAGTCGGGTTACCAATAAAATAGAGGGTACCCAGGTAAATGTGAATTTTAGAAAAACTACAGGGCATACTTGTACCAAAAAATTATTCATTGTTTATCTGAATTCACATTTACCTGGGCATCCTGTATTTTATTAGGTAAATCAGGCAACTCCATACCTGCAGCAAGTATTATCATTGTGTAGATGAGAAATATTCTCCCCTTCTTATTCCTCACCTAAACCTCTCAGTTTAGGAAGCCTGTACTTCATCATTTCTTCTATGCTTTCCTCCTCTACATGTCTAGATTAAAATGTTTGTATCTGGCATGTAGTTCACTGTTTCACGTGCCTAACTGCAATCCCTTGGTTGCTTGTAGTTGCAGTATCATTTTGATAAAGCCAGCCGTGGGCAGCAGGTCCTGACCTCTTCTGACCCGCCCCTAGACGCTCTTGCCATTTCTGTGTGTTCCTACTCAGGGCCCTGTGACAGCCCAGCCAGCTTGAGGCAGGAAAAACAGGCACGCAAACCTCCTGGCAGAGATCAGGGGGTGCCTGGGCCAAAATATGTGACTGTCCTAATTTTCTCTCAGGATCTGAAAGCATTTTCATATTAAGTTATTCAAGTGACCTACAGAGCAAGAGGGGAGTTGTGATGTCAGAGAGAGCTTAGAAGTTAGAAGGGAATTGGAAGAATTAAGTAATTACTAGTATGTTCAAAGACTTAGTATCCAAAGGAGAAAGAACAGAGCCAAGAATTTCTACTAAGAGTGATGGTTATAGGAATTCAGACATTTTCTACAAAGCGTTTCTGATATAATTTAGTAAAATTTAGTGATTTGGGAAGATCTTTTGGAGAAGGAAGCTTATATTTCCAAAGGACTTCATGAAAGGTGTAAAGGCCACACTGTGAATTAGGGATGACACACCCTGTTTTGAATTGGATTTCCTGCTAGTTCTGATCGGAGGCATTCTTCCCGGACTAGGATGAATTCAGTTCCAGTGTTTGCTTGTAAAACTGAATCCAGTCATTGTATTTGCAGTTTGGCTTCCTGCCTGTTATTAAAGTACAGAGCAAACTTAAGCTAGTTACTCCCTCTGGTTCTGTGTGCTCCATAAAGAGCAGGGAAAGGAAAGGGGAAAACCCAAGGGGTGACCGAGTTCGTTTGCACACCATGCCAGAGGGCAGCTGCCTGCTGCCTGTGGTCACATGACTCTGTGGAGAACCCTGATATTCCATTTACTGGAATAGGAGACAGCCTTTTCAAAAAAATATCTAGTCTGTCTCTTTTTATAGTCTAGTTTTGGCATCACCAGCCAGATAACTTACTGGCTTTTACTTTAACAGATATAGGTGTAAATTTAGGAGATTTTATGTTTCTGCCTTGTTCCAAAGTTTAGTATATGAAGAAAGAATTTCTATAAAAAGAGATCACAAAGCAGGGTGGTGGCACTGCTGGCTGGGACCTGACTGTGCCCACTGAGTTGTCCTGGAGAGAACACTGGGTTGTGTACACGGCCATCTGGATTTGTGGGAAGTCTGTCGGGCTCACCCCTTCTCCCTGGAGTTGTAGAAACTGGCATGTAGTTTGCTCAGTGTAATTCCAGCAGCCCCATGAAGACACCTGTAAAACCCAGCAGAATGTGGCACCGACGTGCATGTCCTCAGGAATCGTGTGTCAGAGTCATTTTCCTGGGTTAAACTTAAAGCCTCTGAATTGGAGAAGAGACAGAAAGGAAGGATGGTCTGCTCTGGGGCTGTTCCCACTTTGGGGTGGTGTCATCTGGTACGTGAATAAATATCAATACATGTTGAATTTACTATTCTCAAAGAGCAGAGTTGTCCTACCTTGCTGTTATTTTACAAGGTGCCAAGAGAGAAATCAGAAAATTTAAGATGTGGATTTTGGTGAGGTGGATCTTGGTCACAGGGAGCCTATGGTCTTTTATTGGCTAGAAGCCTTAAAAATCAGCTAACTGTCATATAGTGGCAGACCATAAACAGAAAGAGAAAAAACGAGTTCTCACTTCTTGAATGTTTTATGGAGATGGCTGCTTCATATTCAGAGGAGCTAAATGTACAGAAATGAAACTATTGAGATTCCCAAAGCTGACTGCAGGTGCTGCTGGGATGGTGGTGACCGAACATCCGGGAACTCTAACAAGACAGTGTTCCAAGAGGCCAAAGTGAAGCAACCGTGAAGCAGGAGTTCTGACTTCTGATTTCTGATCAGGCATGTAAGGAAGCGGCTTGAAAGTCGTCATTCCTGTCTTCACAACAACACACAAAAAGCTGAACAAACTAAAAATCAGTACTTATTAGTTACGTCAGAGAATTGAGGTCATAGGACAAACCACTGCTGCCAAAATTGGAGTGAGAAATAGGCGGATAGAGAGAATCACAGCTTCCCAGAGCAAAAGAACAGGAACTGGAACAAATGCCAGGGTAGGAAAATTTAAATTAATTGACAAATTGCCAGATGCTCAGTATAGACAAGCTTGAAAGTTACAAATTCCAGGGGCCCAGTCTTGGGGGGGGGGCGGTGGGCTGGTGGCTACATTTTGTGAGTTTTACCTCTAGGAACCCTACCAGGTTCTCACTGTGAAGATCAGAGAAAAATCCCCTTGTGCTTCTAGCAGGGAGGAGGAAAAAGGTAGCCATTTTAAAATATACCAGAGCATTCTGTTCTTAACTATGCCTGCCTTCAAAAGAACCTATTTTACCAGAGTCTAACCTATTGGAGTTTTATCAGAGCCTAGCTAGCCTGGGGGAAGGCAAACACCCAACTCCCTATCCCTTCAGCCTTTCTGTCTTCCCTAAGGGGGCAAGAAAGCTGAGAAGCACGCGAAAGTCACAGCCCAGAGGCACAGGCTCACTAAAGACTGAGACCTCTTTATAGGACCACAGAATGCCTCCCTCCACTACACCTTACCACCGTATGCTCAGGGCTCCTGCATCATAACAGGAATTGCATGTCTCAGACCTTATTTAAGAAAGCTCTGGGAAACCCAAAGACAACAGGGAAGACAAAAACATGGACACTAGAGAAAATTTTAGCTTCTGAAAACAGTGCAGCAAACAGTAAAGACAACCTAACTCCTAGCCAGATAATCCTCACACGAAAGATATATACACCTAAGTTCCTCTTACCCGGTATATCATGTCTGACTTTCAACAAAAAATTACAGTTCGAAGCAACAGAGGAAGCATTAGAACCAGACTCAGATATTGTAGAGATGTTGAAATTAATTATACTAGGAATTTTTAAAATACCTAAGATTTATGTGCTAGGAGCTCTAAGGAGAAAAGTGGACAACATGGAAGAACAAATGGGTAAGCAGAGAGATGGAAACTCTAGGAGAGAATCAAAAGGAAATGCTAGAAATAAAAAATATCATAACAGAAATGAAGAATGCCTTTGGTGCGTGAGTACACTGGACATGGACCCTGAAAGAAAGAGTGAGCTGGAAGAATTGTCAGCTGAAACTTCCAAAACTGAAACACAAAAACAAAAAAGAATGAAAAAAATGGAACATAATACCCAAGGACTGTGGGACAATAGTAAAAGATGTACATGTAGTGGGAATACAAGAGGAGAAGAAAGAAAGGAACAAAAGAAATATTTGAAACAATATAATGACTGAGAACTTTTCAAAATTAATGGTATGTACCAAGCTACAGATGCAGGAAGCTCAGAGAACACCAAGCAGGATAAATAAAATCTGTACCTAGGCATGTCATATTTAGTAGACAAAGAAAAAATTCTTGAAAGAAACCAGAGCGGGAGGCAGCAGAAACACTGCCTATGGAGGAACAAGGATAAAAATTGTATGAGACTTTTCTTCAGAAATCATGCAAAGAAGAAAGTGCAGTGAAACATTTAAAGTATTGAAAGAAAAAACTCACCAACCTAGAATCCTATATCTTAGCAAAAGTATCCTTGAAAAGTAACAGAAATAAACAGTAGCTCATACAAACAAAAACTGAG
>CAUYSK010034447.1:0-11842 GCA_963575035.1 Avahi laniger
GGTTCTCGGTATGACTGCTGTTGGCATATATGAAAGCCTCTGATTTGTGTGTATTGATTTTGTATCCTGAAACTTTACTGAATTCATTTATAAGTTCCAGTAGCCTCTTGGTTGAATCCTTGGAGTTCTCTAGATATAGTATCATATCATCAGCAAATAGTGATTATTTTGAATGCCATAATAAAATTAAATTTCAGTCTACATTTCAGCATGCATTTGGTGCTAAGTCCATCTTATTTAATACATTTGGTAGTAAATCCATTTTTTGACGATTTTGTTTGACAACTTATGATTTTCTTTACATTATAAAACAATTCATCTACAGTGAGTAGAAGACAATTTGTCCTTATATATTATCAATATTATTAAAGATTGTATTACACAAACTTAAAAAAAAACTACAATGAGATATCATCTCACTCCAGTTAAAATGACTTTTATCAAAAAAAAAAAAAAAGGGCAATAACAAAATGCTTGTGAGAATGTGGGAAAAGGGGAACCCTTCTTCCCTGTTGATGGGAATGTAAATTAGTGCAACCACTGTGGAGAATAGTATGGAGATTCCTCAAAAACCTGAAAACAGAACTACCATATGACCCAGCAATCCCACTGCTAGGTATGTACCCAAAAGAAAAGAAATCAGTATATCAAAAAGACATCTATTCTCCTGTTTATTGCAGCACTCTACAATAGCCAAGATTTGGAATTAACCCAAATGTCCATCAATTGATGAATGGATAAAGAAATTGTGGCACACACATACAATTAAATATTATATGGCCATAAAAAAGAATGAAATCCTGCCATTTGCAACAACATGAATGGAACTGGAAAACATTATGTTAAGTGAAATAAGCCAAGCACAGAAAGATACATCTTGCATGTTCTCATTCGTATGTGGGAAATAAATAGTAAAACAATTGATACCATGGAGATAGAGTAGAATGATGGTTACCAAAGTCTGGGAAGGGTAGTGGGAGAGGGGAGATAAAATGCGGATGTTTAATGGGTGCAAAATTAGATAGAATGAACAATATTTGATAGCACAACAAGGTGACTATCATTAACAAGTTAGGGTATAGTTTAAAATACCTAAAATAGTAGAATGTTCTTAACACAAAAAAATGATAAATGCCTGAAGTGATGGATACCACAATTACCCTGATTTGATTAATTCACATTGTATGCCTGTATCAAAACATCACATGTACCCTATAAATGTATATAACTATTATACCTATAATAATTAAAAATAAATTTCTTAAAAAATAAAATAAAAATACACATCAGTAAAACCAAAAAAACCCTTGTATATCTTTCATGTTGCAGAAGAAAATAGAATTGAAGAAAACTTGAAAATGATAATGTAAAGAAGAAAATGTAAAGATAACACAAAAACTAAAGACAATATTTAAAATAATAGTAAAGGACAGAAAATAAACGTAAGAATTAGGAAGTATATAAAGAGACTAAAGAGACCAAACATAGGATGTTCAATACCAAATACAAATGGTTAAACCACTTTTTCATTAAAAGAAAGATACTCTCATATTGCACATACACATAAAAGTGAAATCTATTTAAAAGGCATACCTAAAGCCAACGATTAAGCAAAAAGGGAAATGATGAGGAAAGATACGCAAAGGATATTAATAGAAACAAAAAAGGCATCCACGTCACAAACTGCAATCTACCTAACCAATACAGTTAGCCCTCCATATCCACAGTTTCTATTTCTGTGGATTCAACCAACCATTAATCAAAATATTGGGGAAAAAACATAAAAAATAACAATACAATAATAAAAATAATACCAATAAAAATACAATGTAACAACCATTTATATAGCACTTACATTGTATTAGGTACTCTAAATGATCTAGAGGTGATTTAAAGTATATAGGAGGATGTGTATAGGTTTATGCAAATACTATGTCATTTTATATCAGGGACTTGAGCATCCACAAATTTTGGTGTCAGCCAGGGTCTTGTAACCAATCCCGCATGGATACTGAATGACTTCTGCAAGCTTATCTGACTTGCTTAACAAATCCTGATTTGGGGGGAGGTAGCAGTGGCTCACACGTATAATTTCAGCACTTGGGGGGCTTGCTTGAGGCAAGGAGTTTGAGACTAACTTGGGGAACATAGTAATACCTCATCTCTACCAAAAAAAAAAAAAGTTAACCAGATGTGGTGGTGTGCACCTGTAGTCCCAGCTACTTGGCAAGCTGAGGTAGGAGGATCACTTGAGCACAGGAGTTTGAGGTTGCAGTGAGCTATGATGATGCCATTGCACTCCAGTCTGCTCAACAAAGTGAGATTCTGTCTCAAAAAAAAATAAATAAATAGCAATAATCATCCTGATTTTATGGGGCATGACAATATTCCCAGCCTCCCTTGCAAATAGGATAAGCCGTGGGTCTAAGTTCTAGCCAACGAAATATAAGTAGAAGCTATTGGCAGAGGCTTCCAGGAAAGCTCCTTTTAAAAAGGCTAAGCTCCCTTTGCCTTTACCCCTTGCTTCTTCCATTACCTAGAATGCAAATGTGATGGAGCTCCAATGTCCATCTTACAACCATAGGGTGAGCTTAAACAGGGAAACATTTCATCAAGGAGACTGAGCAAGAAGATACAAGGAGCCTGGGTCACTGATGATATCCTGGGACCACTTCACTACCCCCTTACTTAACATTACCACTAACTTCTTCCCATGCTTTCCTACATTAATTCAAACTTGACTTTGTAGAAATTGTTTTCTGGTATTTAATGTTGTGGAGAAAAAATCCAGGATATTATTTTTTATTTACTTGCTAAATTAATTAATATATTATTTCTTTTTAAGTGACTTACTTCTATTGAATGCATGTGAGGTTGTTTATTCATCCTTAGAATACAGGATTTCTTGGTATAACCACTTTTTCTTTTTACCAATTTTGTCTCTATATGATGAACTTTAGTGTTACAGATTTAATGTAATAAAACAGTTAAAAATAAAGGCCTTGAAGGCTTATATAACTGAAATTTTGAGTTGTATAACCTATCAACTCTAGTTTTTAGGCTCAAAGTAGATCATGTTAATTTACCATGTGACTTTACCACAACTCTTTGACTCTCTGTTACTTGAGGGGGAAAAAAACTATCCTGTTTAAACTACTGTTTTTCAGGTCTCTGTTATTTGTACCCAAAAGCAATTCTTAACTGATACCAGATCATAATATTAACGTAGAACAAATCAAAATCCAAGGTGAAAAAAGTTAAATGTGATAGGGTATTTTTACTTACTGATTAACATAACACCACATAAACGTATGTGTTATAAATTTTTCCATGACAATACAGCATCAAAATGTATAGAGTAAACTTGTAGGAAATACAGGGAGAAACTTATCAGGTCTCAACAATAATGGGTAACATAAAAAAACTTCTCTGTGTCTGACAAAGTAGACAAAAACTAATAGGTAAAGAAATGAGGTTCTGAAGACTACACTGAACTTAATAAGGGTATCAACAGTTTGCTCAGAAAAGTATTTATGTGTGTGTGTGTGTGTGTGTGTATGTGTGTGTCTGTGTCTGTGTTTAATTATTTTGTAAATAAAATTCCAGGTTATTTTTTTCAAAAATCAAATATACATACATTTTTAAATGTTTCAAAATATAGATTTTGCCTTTGACATATAATGCAAGAAATAAATAAAAGTATGAAATTAAATGGAACTGAACAAAAATATAAACATTTGGAAGGCATTCACCAGCAATTCTTTGGTCTAGGAAAAAATCAAATACATATTACATTTATTATAGGAAATAATAAAAATAAGAATGCTACATATCAAAATCTCCAGGTCACAACTAAAGCATCTCCAGAGGAAAATTCATTGCCTTAAACACTTCAATTATAAACATTAAAGTATTATGAATTAAGAATATTAATGAAAATAAATGTTAAGCATTTAATCCAAGGGTTTGGATTAAAAAAGTAAGACAGAAGGAGAAGGACTAGATGAAGGAGAAGAAACAGCAATTGTACCTCAATAAAATATTTTAAAGAAATAATTAGACAAGAGCTCAAAAATGTTTGTACGGTGATGTGTTTCTGAAAAATCGGAAATAATTTTAATCTTAATTACTATAGGGATGATTGAATAAATCACGGCACATCACATATTAGCATAACATAGAGACGCTAAAATAACCATTATTATTTCTTTATATAAAAACCTACAGTATGTGAAATTGAAAAGTAGAATGCAAAGCAGAGTACGATATAATGACATGGGCATTGAGTAATATGTTAGCAATTATAACTTGCGTTTTTGCATGGTCAGAACTTTATTTAGAGTAGGCACATTTTACTGTTATTATTAGAAAAATGCAACCCTAAAAACATAGACTGTGAAATCATATTTTTCCCAATGTCCTCTTTAAAGCAGAACATTGCATTCCATTTCTTAAGGGAATATATCTCGTACTCACCGTAACATGTGTAAACTCTCATACCTATTAGAGCAAGCAATTACCAGATGTAATACTACATTTGTCTTTTTTCCAGATTCCCAAGGATTTCTCTCTGTCTTCAAAGCAATCGTCTCTAACACTGAGCAGAAGAGACTATTATTTCATACTAATGATTTAGAGCCCTCACCACAACATCAGAATGCCAGGCCAAAAATAAGGTACTTTGAAATGTTACCTAGCACAGAGAGTCAATAATCTTTTTGTTCTGTTTCTCTGCTTGAAAAGCTCTCTTTTATCAAGAGCTTTCTGCACCTTTGCAATGGGGAAACATGTGCTCAATTTAAAGAAATATTCTGGGAATTAAATGCTGTGACATCCGCCATGCACCCAGCACAGTAGTTAGATGGAATTCCCCTTTTTCCTCCCCCATATTCTTTCCTGCTCCTACCTCTATAACTAAAACTCCTCCAATCAACCCATTGTTACATAGTTTCCAGAAGAGGCACTTAAATGTCCACATGTAGCAGCTGCGACATGTCTTATTTAAATAATGATTGCACCATTATGGCTTTCAAGCTTAAATCGTCAGTTCATTCCTTTGAGAGAAAAGTCATGGGTGTGGGTGTCTATTCACACCTTAACTCTCAGAAATTGAATCTCTCTGCAGGCAGTGACACTTGCTCTTATCAGAGGATCAAAGTCCTGCTGCTGGAAGTTTGTTTCCTTTGTCCAAAATCCACTCTTATTCACCATTCTCCACACAGGTGAAAAAAGAAAATTTTGTGTTCTTTGTCCAAAGTAACTAAAAGCACAAAAAAAATCCCAAATTTAAACCTCAAACCTCTAATCTCTGTTTCCTCTGAACTCAATATATAATCTAGAGATTAATCACACTCTGTCTTTATCATCTACTGTGTTTGCATTATTTTACTCTCCTTTTGTTATTTAACCTGGAGGATTTATATCTGTTCTTCCCAACAAAACCATGAATTTGCCCAGGTCAGAGACCCTCTGGCAGCATCTGACCCAACATTTTCCTCATATGTCATTAGCTAATACATTTCTTATGACTGAATTATTAGCCAAAAACATTTTTTTTAATAACCTGCATTTTTAAACACTTTGGAGGTGTCAAAAAACAATTCGGTACTTAGATAGGAAGAGATTTTATTCAAAAGTGCTACCAAGAGGGGTACAGCGGCCACCACGATGATGATGGGGGAGGTTGAAGTGTGGAGAACGTTCCTATCATAAGGCCTGTAAGCATCTCAAGGGTTAGGGGAAAAAAAGGTTTTCTTTCATAGAGAGAAGTAAACAAGGTGAGAAAGAATCAGGTGTGGAGAAATGGGATATCCGACAGGAATAGTGTGACCTGTCGTTAGAGGGGACTTCTTACCCTGCAGGTGGCAGCAACACAGAGTCTTAACCAAAGTTTGTTTAGCCAGTGTTTCATTCTCATTGATCAGTGGGGACAAAACAATCTAGCTAACCATTTATGCGGCAAACGAAGGGGATTTAGAGGGTCTGCACCTGGCCTTGTTCTCGGTGTTCATGCCCCACGAGGGTGCATCAGTGAGTCTGACCTGAGTCACACGGAGAACCCAGGTTAGTTGCAGTAAGCCGTTTCAGGAACACAAAGCGATGTGGGCATGTCTTAACCTTCTCTGTTTTCTAGCATTGCAGGGTTCTGGTAAAGTTCAAAATTGCCAAACTATACAAAAAAAGAAGGGGCAGAGTCTCCCTTCAGGAATTTGGAGACTAAATGAAGAGCCAAGAAAAAAATCTCATGCATTAAAAAAAAAAAGTGTAATGATTAAGGAGAAGGAGAAAAGGAAGACAATCAGCATTACTGGATAAGCAATATCTCATTTAATTCTCTAACTCCTTGGTAATGCAGGCATTGCAGTCTTTCCAGTGAGCAGGTGAGGAAAAAGAGGCTTAGGGGTGTTAAGTAAGTAATCCGAGGACCCACAGATAGGAACTAGCAAAGCCAACTTCGAATTCAGATCATGTTAACAACCCTGATCACAGTTAATACATGAAAATGCCAAAATTTCAAGTACAAAATGCATTCTCTAGGCAGTTAGAAAATACCCGCAACCTCCAGGATTTTCTGTCTCAATCATATAGAACTAATAAGAAACCTTTGCACTGTCAGCGTGCAATGAGGCAGAGTGGCAATCCCTATTGAGATGGACCTCAATAATCATTAAAAATATACGCATAAGTAACAAGTTTCAATATTTTGCCTATAATTTTTATTCCAAAGCTTATGAACTCTTTCCTTTTAACATTACAGGAAAACAATCTATTTGTTCAAGGATGTAAATATGGTAGCCAGGGCTCCCATAATGAATGTCTGAAGCAGGAAGCTGGAGGGAATTCATGGAACCTTGAGCATCTCTCTTCCAAACCTCTCCATCATTCTGTTTGCTGAAGCTGAAACACCTGTCCCAGGGGCAAAGCTTTTCATCCTGGGAAGGTCAAGACTTTAAAATGTTCCTACCAGCTGCCTCCAAGGGGTACAGGACTGATAGGAGACTGATTCCGAACAAAGGCTTTCCTAATGGAAATGAAGAAGGGAGCCAGCAACCTGGGAAAGGTGACCTTCATCTAGAAAAGAAAGAGGCGGGATATCCAGTTTTCCTAACAGCATTTGTTAAAAAAGAAAACAAACGAAAAGGGCGGTGGGCAGGGTGGGAAGAGCCTGGGAGGGAAGGTGAAGAATACAAAAAGGTCTCAAAACGAAGTCAACAAAATCCTGCCCCTTAACAATGATCAAAATATTTCGAGATAATATGTCAAATATAAACTTGTATATTCCTTTCCCTCAGCACTTACAAAATCTCATTACTTGTAGACCAAGGTCATCCCCCTGTCAAGCCTGAAGAGTTGGTTATCCATTGCTTTGGAGGACAGTGGTCACTGTAGGGTGGGTCATTTGTGAGCCAAGTGCAGAGGCCTTGCGGAAGCCCAGTCGGCTCCCAGCTATTCTTCCGTTGGCATCTGGTAATGGCCCCCAGTCAGCAGTGGCCAGCGCATCACCATCAATTGTCCTTTAGGTCTATGTCCTGGGATTTGGGGAAACCCCCTTCACATTCAACCCACTCTGGCAATGGGAGGCAGCCAGGAGCACAGCCAGCCAGATTCCGTGTGACCTGACATTGGCCACAGAGGACATTTGTTTCAGCTGAGACTTTCTGATTTGCCATCTTACCTGCAGGGGGGATGCTGCACATGTTTCAACAGCTACTAGAGATCGGAGAGTGACCAAGGTGATGAGGGAGGAGAGGTTGTTTCACTGACTGCCGTTGGGTGATGTGAGATGCCATCCTCCAAACTAAATGCTTGAATGACATACATCAGGAAGACGTGGGGAGTCTGAACAGAGGAGAATTGTGCTGGGGACAAAGGTAAATCAAGAAAAAAGGTCAAATTCTCCAGATGCCACCTCTTTTCCAAAGCCTCACAGCCTGAAACTGTACCTCGCAAAGCCTTTTCGTAGTAGTTGGTGTTAATTTCTCTTTTGATATCTCCAAGCCTTGGTCAAGTCTTAATGTGAGGCCCTAGTCTGATATCCATTGCATTCTCGGGCATAAGAACAGAGACCCACATTTCTGAGGTCAGAAAGGCAGAATAAATTACTTAGCCATCCCAAAAGCAGAGAAAATTTAAGAGACATAGTTGGAGTTTTGTGACCTACACTCCCTTTCTTACTTGGACATTCTTTGAAGCTCATGTTGGATATTTTTTAAGTAAGGCAATACTTAGTCCTAGAAATGTGATCCAAACTTGGTGTCTGAGAGTCTCTAAAAATGAATGTTAACTTCCTGTTGCTGAGAAAGAGAGAAAAGCTGGTGGCCCAAAGATAAAGAAGTAGAAAAGTTGAGTCCCTTTCTCTGCTCCTCTGAGACTACCCAAGGGCTAAAACTGGGTCTTAAAAAAGCAGAGCACATAAATGCGGTCAGACTCTCTGCGGGTCCCAGCTGTGCCAGCAGCAGCCCTCAGGGCTCCAGACCAAGCAGGACTGGACAATTGAGAGAGTGGCCCCGCAATGAAGACTGAAGGGCAGGCAGCAAAAACGCAGACTGGGAGCAGGGACACAGAACTGCCATCCTCCTAGACTGGGATTCACTCCCCTGGCTGTACATTAGAATCTCCTGGGGAGCTTTAAGAAATCCCAGGGCACTAGTGGCATCCCAGAACAATCTTTTCAGAGTCTTTGAGGGTGATGCCCAAGCATCCGTATTTTTTAAAGCATTTCCAAGTTATTTTGACGTTCAGTGAGGCCTGAAATTCCCTACCCTGGTGGGCAGTAAATATGTAAAATGTGGGGCTTTCCAGTCTCCACAGGTAACACAGAGATTCGATGCTCTCTTTATTGGAATCTGTTAGTAAACCATGTATAAGGCTTGTGTTAGGGGGTGGTAAGGAGCGGAATGCTGAATTGGCTCTGCTGACATAGTTAGCAGAGACCAGGGCTCTCAAAGCAGAGTAGAATCACTGTGAGAGTAGCTGCCAGGCCCTGCCTTGAGCCAGTTTCCCCAGCACCATTGGATATTCAGGGCAAAGATTCTCAACTTCACCATCACAACATGCTTGGGTTTGTAGTTGTTGTCATCTGTCAATACCTAATTCATAAAGTTAAAGTCCTGGCATTTTCAAATGATTTACCTGTTTTTATTAAATTAGAAACATTTCAAAGTTTTCCTGTAACAACACTATACTCATGCACGTGCATCTGGTAAGTTCATCCATTCAACAAGTATCTAACACCTGCTATATGTGCGCCAAGCACTGAGTTAGATACTAAAGATAAGGCAGTCAATACAACAGCTGTGGTCTGTGCCCTCTCAGAGATTATTGTCTATCAGAGAGAAGAAATACTCAAACAAAATATTAAAATGAGTTGAGCATTGTGATGGACAGAGAAAAGGCCACCAAAGGGACACAAAGCAAAGGGCTCTTTCTTGGCAGAGGTAGAAAAGCCCTTTCCTGCCATGAGAACTGAGTGTTGAGTAGATGCTGAGTGAAAAAGCAAAGGATGATGTTACAACTAATGATGAGGAATTGCCCAGAGGGAGGAGCCTATCTTTAAAGCTGTTAATATAGAAGCCCCCATATTTAAGGAAGTTAATAGTCATCACAATAATTAACTATCATAATACTGCAATATAACTTACTTCCCTACAGAGTTTGGTTAATTCATCAGAATCTCAGTGATACATGGGAGGAAATGTTCCAGGCCTGTGCATCACATTAAAGGAAAGGTCAAGAACCATAATACTGCATTTGGAAATATGACAAAAGGTAATCACATTTATCTTATGCCTACAGGCCAATGGATTGATGCCTTTCTATCCCTCCATACTCCCACTCAGGCGAGTCCAGCCAGTGTTACCAGTTCATTCTTCTGATGACTCCATGGCCTTCAACGTGTTTCCCTGGGATAGTGCTTCTCAAACTCTAGCAGGAATTAGGATCATCTGAAAAGTTTGTTAAAGCAGATTCCTGTGCCCCTCCCCCAGAGACTCTGATTCAGTAGATCTGGGTGAGGCCTTAGAATTTGCATTTCCAGCAAGCTCCCAGGTAGTGATGCAGATGCTCCCAGTCTTCTGACCACACCTTGAGTATCGCTGTTCTATAGCACTGGTCCTTGAAAGGAAATCCCACCAAATTTGTAGCCAGCTGAGATTCTGCTCCATTCTTTCCCCCTGACTGCAATATCTAGAGAAGATTCTGAAGCAGGATGCAGACTTGGAATCTGCTGTTCCCATATTTTTATTTTATTTTGTAATCTTTTGAAAGGAACTTCCAGAAGAAGGATTTCTAGGTGTTGGCTATTAAACTTTGTGAATGGAGCAGTCCATTATTTGACCTTTCTCTCTGATAAATTTATATGGTACTAAGCAGTGCTCTTAATCATTGTCTAATTGAAGAAACTATATAGCAAATAATGAGATTTAAAAAGTAATAAAAGTAATATCATTATATGTAAAATATAAGTTTATGTGTGCAATGGTGTCAATAAATTTCTTAAACCATATATACATTTTTATTTCTTTTAAAAAAATTATTTGGGGGAATAAAGGGGCAAGACGGCTGACTAGAGACATTGGTTGCCAAATCATCTCAGAAAGAAAGAAAAGTTTTAGAGAAACTTTAGAGAAAACTCTTAGAGAAAAAAAACATAGCTCAGGTGTAATTCTGAGGAATCAGGTGTAATTCTGAGGAAAAAGTGCCAAAACCTACCAGAGACTCCAAAGGAAAAAGTTGCAGAGCAGAACAAGAAGGAGTAAGATATCAGCAGAGATCAAATGCAAGAAACCTGGAGTCCCATGGAAAGGGTAGGTGGGGGGGTTATTTCTGCTTCCTTCTCACCTCCACTAGTCAGCAGCATCCCAGGCTGCTGGAGAGCTTCACTACTCTCACAAGCCCAAAAGCTGCTGCCACCAATAAACTGGGAGCTTCTTGAAAACAAAGCACTAGGCCACCAGCCCCCTCGGGGTTACTTCCCATCACCATGAACCTGAGCAGCGATGGCATGTCATGATGTTTTTCCACCCATTGTGTGCCTTTGTCTTACCCTGGGACCTTCAGCCCTATAATTTTTGTGTCACTGGTCCCCACACAAACAGTTCCCAACTCCTGCCCAGACTGCAGTGGGCACAAGTGCTGGTGGGTTGCAAGAGAAGTATGAGATCCCAGAGCTTGGACATTCTGGGTGGGCTGCCTTTTGGGAAATGGGACAAAGGGGATCAGAGTGTCAGCTCTCCTCCATTCAGATTCTTTTCCTCCTCCACCCCTCCTCCATCCACTGCTGCTGAGTGGCACAGATACCCCAAGAGAAGATCTTAGGAGCAGCTGCTTTCCCTCTGTTGGCTCACCCACTACACCGAGGCTTCCACAGAGAATGGAGTTCATACTCTTTCTCCTAAAGACCTACAGCAGAGCAGGGCATACCCCAAAGCAGAGGGACATTAAGCCTGCTTGAGCATTCCATGGGCAACTTGGGACCATCAGGATTCTCCCTGGTACAGTTAGGGATTGAACTTGGGGAATCAGGAGATAGGCCTTCAGGCCAAATACCACACCCCCTGGACTTGAACATGTTGCTTGTAGGCATGGGGGAGAGATTTGTAAACTAATCTTGGGAGGCAAGGGAGCCCACGTGGGCAGAACTGAAAGGAAAGTGCAGTGTGGGTCTGAGACACAGCACAGTCTTAGAGCACTCCTCCCTCCACAGGAAAGCCACACTTTCTATCTGGGACAGGGAAAGTCCCAGCCAAGGCACCATTGCTGGTGAGCTCAGCTACTGCTTGCAGCCAGATATCAGAAGGAGACCTTGGGGCAGGGGAGGAGAGAGGAGAGCAAAACCCACTCC
>CAUYSK010034451.1:0-33469 GCA_963575035.1 Avahi laniger
GATTACAGGCATGAGCCACCAGGGCTGGCCTACCTTCTTTTATTTTAGATGCCATGAATATTTCCAACAAATAAGCAATGATGATGTAAATCACGATATCACCATCTGATGGACTGTTAAGCAAAAATTTAAAATAACACAAGGAATTATAGGGGCTTGGAAGAATGCTGTAGGTATAACATTGAGTGGGGGGAAATCAGGAAATTAAATTGCATAAACAGAATCATAGCAATGAAGAAAATTATAGAAAAGAGATCAGTGCCCACATTTTAACAGTGGTTGTCTTCTGCTGGTGGAATTAGCACTGAATTATTTACTTCTCTGTTTGTGCTTTTTCTATACTGTTTTATATGCTAAATATTGTCTTTTATATGCTGTTCATGTCCTACAAGGAGTATGTTCTATTTTCTAATCAGAGGCACATACTTCTGATACTGGCGTGGACCACCATGTGAGCCGGCAGAGAGGATTCTTGACCTCCGTGCAGGATGGAATTCAAGTGCAGGGTCACAAGTGAGAGAAAGGAACTCGGACACGAAGCATAAGCAGAATCAGATAGATTCATCGAAAGCAAACTACACTCTTGCAGAAAAGAGAAGAGCGGACTGATCCAGAGAGGAATGGTGCTGCCCCAGGGTTAGGGTCTGTTCTTTTGTATGAAATCTTAATGCTGTGTTAAACTGGTAGGGGGACATATTCGTGGGTTTTCTGGGAAAGGGGTGGAGAGTTCCTAGAACCAGGAACCCTTCCCTTTCTTGACCTTGTAGGGTAACTTCCAGGAGTTGCCATGGCATTTGTAAACTGCATTGGCCAAGGGGGGTGTGATTTTTACTATGTAAATGAGGGTAGTTCATTTAAGGACACTGTCACCTCAACTCTGTGCATGCCCTAATTGAAGGAATTCCCCCTTTTACCTTAGATAAAGATGTCATGGCTGAAGGAAAATAACTAAAGGGTCCCTATCGCTATGCATATTCACATTCTTGTGACTTTCTTATCCTGTTGGTGGCTCTCCTTCTGACCCCTTCCCTAACTGCCTGCAGGGCATCTGACACCTGTCTCACTTTGAACAATTTTTTCTAGCCACGGGTGATGGATTTCTGTGTCTGGAGTCTATAGCTCCTTGTGACTAATGGCAGGAATCTAAAAAACAGCCAGCTGGGTTGGAGACATAGCCTGTGATCACTCAACAGAGCAAAGCACTCCCAACTAAATAGTTATCGAATCCCTAGCCTTGATATTATTACAGCCAAGCACCACCCAAAGAAACTAGCCATCCATAAATGACTTTCAAACTATTAAAATTGAATAGATCTCCCTGAGCTAGAAATAGGCCATCAACACTGTAGGTGTTTAGGCTGCAATGCAGGTATTTCGAAGCATTTATTTATGACACAATACTCTTCCTCTGCTAAAGAAGAATACATGGTGCCATAATGAAGCACCATAGGGATTTATGCAATAGGGAATGTGTGCTTTGGGTCAAGCCTTGTGCTAAGCACTGAGGATATAGGATGAATAAGATCCAGTTCTGCTCGTCAAGGAGCTCACAGTCTGGTACTTGATGCAGACACAGAAACAAATAGTTAAGCTACCCCGTAAGGTGGGTAATGATGGGAACAGGCGTAAGGAAGTGTGGGGCCTAGAAGGGAACCTCTAGGTTACCAAGAGATGCAGGACAGTGTGGGAATTCTGCCAACAGGAAAAGGTCGTTGAGCTGTGAACGGGCAGGAGTTGGTCTGGCAGAGTTGCTGGGGGTCGGGAAGGCACCCAGGCAGACGAGGCAGCAGCAGCAGAGCTGAGAAGCAGGAAACGGCGTGGAGTACAGCCCTGCAGAGCTGTGCCGCTCTGCTGCAATGCAAAGTGGGAGGCAGAGAGTGGGGACTGAGAATAGAGGGGATGGAGGGGCCGGATCACACAGGACCTTATGTACCCTGTGAGGGGTGGCGAACAGGCCTACAGACCAACTCTGGACCGTCACTGGCTTTGTATGTGAGTTGCCATGGCTCTCACCATTTTAAATCGTTTTCTTTTCAATGTTCATATAACTAACTCCATAGTATCCTGGGTTTTGCCTCTTGGCCTGCAAAGCCTAAAACGTTCACTCTCTGGCCCTTTAAGAAAATGCTTGACCATCCCTGGACTTGAACATACCCTGAAGGTGACAGGGAGCCGTAGAGGGACAGAAGCTTGGGAGGCAGCCTGGGAAACAAATGAGACTATCTCCAGGGAGACAAGTGGGGGAGGCTGCTGAGATGAGAGATGAGAAGTGTCTGCAAAAAATAGAAAAAATTAGCCAGGCGCGGTGGTGTGCGCCTGTAGTCCCAGCTACTCGGGAGGCCGAGACAGGAGGATCGCTTGAGCCCAGGAGTTCAAGGTTGCAGTGAGCTCTGGTGACACCACTGCACTCTAGCCTGGGTGACAGGGTGAGACCCTGTCTCTAAAAACAAACAAAAAGACTACTTTAAAATTTAAAAAAATCACGTGGTATAAACAAGAAGGCTAACAACGAAACCATGTGTTACCAGCAAGAAATTCCTTGAGAAAAAGGAAACAACAAAAATTAAGAATGCAATAATGAATTAGGTTAGAAAATTATTCTGATAAGAAAGCAAACTGCTAATATAGGAAAGAGGCTGGAAAAGTAACAAGCAGGTGAGTTATCGAACAGATTTTCTTTTGCTTGTCCAGAATCCCCTCCAGAAATGAATCCCAAACCTTCCCTTTGGGTAACCACCCTTCTCTCAGTCCTTGCCATTCAGGGGAAACGGATGCCATTTGTAGCTCCAGGTGGAGACACATCCAACCCCTGGCCACTGAGGACCCTCATCTCCTGGGCCATAATGATTGGGTCAGGATGGACTTGAGATCCCAGTGTGAGCCAATGAGAATCAGGCCTGGGTCTTTCCCTGACACTAACTGGAAATTTCCACTGGAATTGCTAAACCAGTAGAATGCAGGCAGGGAACCCCTGGTGCCTGTTATTTGCCACTCTGTGACTACCTGAGAATGAAACCCCAGAGAGGAAAATGGAGTTGAGAAAGGGAGAGAGGCACTTTCCTGATGACATCATTTAGGTCACCAGGTCCAGCTGTGCCAAAAGCAAGCCCTGGACATTTCAAGTACAACCACCAAAAAAATTTCCCCTTTTCTCTTGAGCTGGTTTGATTTCAGTTTCTTTCATTTGCAATCAAAGTAGTCCAGATTGATACAGTAAGCTTGGGATATTTGGGAAGAGAATGTAAGTCATTCTAAGGGAGCCCAAAATTATAAACTTTATATGTGTTCTGAAATATGGTCATTAACTTAGGCAAGGGTTGTCTGGTTTAAAGCAGGGGAAACTTACTCGATTTGCTCAAATAAAAAGGTGTTTGTTGTATCAAATCAAGAGTTGCTCACAAAACCAAGGGTGGAAATAAAGATCAGACTTCACAAGGGAGAAAATAAACGGCTCTAGAGAGTCAGCAGGAGTCAAAGGGGCTACTTTCTCAGTTCGTCTTTCTGCTGGGGTTCACAGGCTGTCTCTATTGCTCTGTGAACATCTGTTCCATTATTAGTTTACCTAGCTCCTAAGAAACCTTCCTAATGTAACTTCATCCATTAGTGACCTATTAATACATTGCCATACGGGTTCAACACCTGCAGATAGAACTGACTCAGTCTTTTCAAGTGCCAACTCTGAACACCTGGGAGAGAGAGTGGGGTAGGGAGTGAGAATGAGAGAATGAATTTGATTGGCTCAACCTAGGACAGGTGTCCACCCTTGAGCCAATCAGCTGTGGCCAAAGGATAGTGTTACCAGCTGTATTGCTTACTCAGCGGCTAAGGCATTTGTTACCCTCTAAACTTCTGAATCAGAACATGCAAAAGAAATGAGGAAGCATGACACAGTGGGAAAAGCCCAGGATTTGTAACTCAAGCTTTAGGCAGAACTAGCTGAGTTGTTTTCAGTGCTTCACTCCCTTTGTTGGAGCCCCCGTGCCCCTGCTCTGCCTCGATTAAGCTCTCCTTGTGAACAGCATTATTAATTGAGATCAAGTCTGAGATGTTCTGTGAAAAAGCTATTAGTTATTCTTATGACTGTAAGTATGTCAAAACCAAAGTTCTGAATGGGTGAGCAGGGGAAAAAGAACATGATATTGGAGTCAGATATATGGACTTCAAATCCCAATAGCTAAATCACTTCTACCTGTGTGCCATTAGGTACACTCTCTGAATAGCTTTTCCTTAACACAAAACAAGGATAATAACCTAGCTTACACGGCTGATGAAGAAACTAAATAAGGTGTCAAATGTGAAGTACCCAGCTCAGTAACTATGACACTCAGTAAATGTTAACTGTCATCGTTGTTATTACAGTTATTAAGGCACATTATTATTATTTATGTCAAAGCAGGTTCACCCTAAATCTTAAAAATCTACCACTACACTGCTTCAAATAATCACTTCTATTGGAAAAACTCTATGCCAAAAGATTTCTCTAAACACTGATTCCTAATCAGTAGAAATACCTGAGGATTGTTAAAAAATACCAACACCGGATCCCATTGTAGACCAACCAAATCAGAATCTCTGAGCCTGGGGCCTTAGTATCTGCAAAAGCTCCACAGTGGAAGGTAAAAAGTTCATGAAATGTTTGTAGAATGAACAAAAATGTAAACGAATGAATGAACAAACAAATGAATAAGTGAGTGAACACTACAATGAATATATTTATAATAAATTGGGGCAAAAATGTTAAATTCTATATTCTGTGATTTTTGTTTTAAAAGAAGATTGACACTCAAATAAGATGTGTGTCATCAGCGCAATAGAAAGGGTTAGGTTGGATGTATTGAAACATAGCCGCTTGTTTTCTGATTGCATTTGTGTGTTCCTCAGTTAGATCGTTGTCAGAGAGCCAGATGTTGTCAGTGCAAAGTGCACTGCCACAGTGACGAATGGAGACATTTGCTTCTGGGATGGAAATGCCTCCTCTTATCTACCGCTCTCTTTGCTTTGTGTTTGCTCCTTGGATTCTCATGCCTTCACAGCAATGGAGCTGTTGGCAGACTGGAATGCCCCAACAAATTATACTCCTTGAGTGTTTCCTTCTTCTCCCTGGTCAAATTCTTGAATGTTTCCTTCTCCCCACATTGGCATGCAGACCGCTTCTTTTTCAAGCACTTAATCTACTAAGTGCCAGAAGTCAAACTAAAGATACTTGCAAGGAAAGAATTCAAGAAGGAAAGAACTTTACATAGACCCATCGGCTCAGTTTAACCCATAAAAGGTCAAGGGGTTGGGGGAAAGACCTCACATAATTACTAATCAAAACTCTGAACTTTGAAATAAAATTGATATGCCCTTGCAGTGTAGCTCAAAGCTTCAGGCTGGGAGAGACTGAATATTTTAAGGCTTAGCGGCATATGAATTTCAGAAATGGAGACCCAAAGGAAATAAGCGTTGAATTAAAAGGATTTTCAGGTGAAATATAAAATAGCTATTGAAAGGAAAAAAGGAAAATTGCTTTCATTTCACTGAAAATAGCTGAGAAAGTTGGTCTGCTAGAGATATCTAGAAAATAAGAAAGAATAAAGTAGTAAACTAATAAATCACTCTTTAAAATTATTGCATGAGTAAGAAGGAAAGATACCGAGGAGACACACAGGCTCTTAGAAAACATTGGGAGTCAAAGGAAACAGACACATCACAGTTCAGGGGTTATAGAGTCAAATGTCTGCCTGGCCTTTGAATAAAGGGGTTTCAGTGTAAGGCAACAGGGAGGGGCAGGAACTTAGGCAAACAGGAGTGTGCAAACCCTATTTTTAAAAATATCCGGTAGGGCACAGTGACTCACACCTGTAATGCTAGAACTCTGGGAGGCCAAGGCGGGAGGATTGCTTGAACTCAGGAGTTGAAGACCAGCCTGAGCAAGAGCAAGACCCCATCTCTACAAAAAATATAAAAAATTAGCTGGGTGTGGTGGTGCGCACCTGTAGTCCCAGCTACTTGGGAGGCTGAGGCAGGAGGATCACTTGAGCCAAGGAATTTGAAACTGCAGTGAGCTACGATGACACCACGGCACTCTAGCCGCGGCGAGAGAGTAAGACTCTGTCTCAAAAAAAAAAAAACCAATAGTATGGCTCCTTACAGCCCATTGTTGCTATGTAGGATATAAGCCCACAGCCTTCAGTCTTTTAAAGAGAAGTTGGAAATCCAGACGTTTTTAATGTAAAGCTTTCCCAGTATTTAAATGTTGACCACAAATTCAAATATTTTAAGTACACTAAGTTGGCCAAAAAAAAAAAAAAAAAAAGCTATGTCTGTGGACTATATCTGGCCCACAGGCCACCATTTCGAAGATCCTGGGGTAGTGGATCGAATATGCATGAGCTTTGGGCTTTTCCAGAACTGGGTTTTAATCCCAAGTCCGCCACAGACCAGCTGTGAGACTACAAGGAAATGGATGTCTCAACCTGTCAAAGCATTTGTTTCCTTCTCTGTAAAAGGAGAATAATAGCATCTTCCTTTCCTGGGGGTTGTGGAAATTATCCAAGAGCACAGCGTCAGGGAGCACAAGTCACAGGCAGGGGAGGGGCACTCCATACGTGTTATAATGTGCCCCAAATCTGTTGGCAAGTCCCATGAACCCAAGTAAAGAATATTTTTTAAAAATTTCAAAACACAAAAGAACCTCAAACACGAGAGTATACAAAATCAGCTTGAAAATTTCAAGCTATGTATGATTTACTAAGTAACCATAAAAATAGCTTAATAATTTTGTCATATGATAAAGAAAAAAGGAACAAAATTCACCCAAAAAATTAGGAGTTGGCAATCTCCTAAAGCAGTGTTTTTAAACCATTTTTTCATCACCCCCCCACCCAAGGAGCCTTTTTAAGACATTTTTTCCTAATCACTTCCCTCCACCCCGTAAAAATTTAATACCACAAACATATTGCTTGTCTGCTTGGGTTCAGATGTATACCCATGCTTCATATTCAAAGAGATTAAGTCCTCCCCTTCACCAATTTTCATTTCTTTGGGAATGATATTTCCATTGAGGATACATGTTTTAAAGAGATTCACAACACGGATTGAGTTCCAACAATTTTGCCTCACTTTTTGATTAGAGATAATGGATATAAATCTCATTATTCAGTGGCTGGTACAAAGTAGATGCTCACTAAACTATATATATTATAATAAATGTTAATAAGATACATGGAGATGTAACAGGATAATTCTATGGAGCACTGAGTGTCATGACAAGCCCAGAGACATGCCTACCTTCTGTGTTTTATTGCCTTGCTCCCAGCTCTCTGGGAAGGCAATTTCACAACATACTAAAAACTCCAGCAATCTTCCTGGAGATACCACTTCTCGGGAAACCATATTCTCCAAAGAATATCAGCAGTATTACTGTTCTTCCTTGTGATACTCTGAGTATTTGTAAAATTCAAGGGAAAAAATATTCTCAGCAAATATGCCAGATAGAAGGATCATTTTTGCTTATATTTCTCTTTGGTCAGGGTCAGAGTTTGGGTCACTGTAACAGCATACCGTACACTAGGAAGTTTACAAACAACAGAAATTTATTTCTTATAGTTCTGCAGGCTGGGAAGTCCAAGATCAAGGTGCCCGCAAATTCAGTGTCTGGTGAGGGCTCTCTTCCTGGTTCATAGATGGCACCTTCCAGTTGCGTCCTCACATGGCTGAAGGAATTAGCTAACTCTCTGAGGTCTCTCTTGTCAGGGCGTTAATCCCAATCATCAGGGCTCCACCTGCATAATCTAATCACCTCCCGAAGGCCCTGCTTGCAATACCATCACCTTGGGAGTTAAGACTTTAACATATGAATTTTTCAGAGGACACAAACATTCACACCGTAGCAGTCAGGAATGAATTTTCATTGTTTTGCAGCCAAAGGTCAATCTTTGTCTTCTTAGCCTAGTATAATCTAAACCCTAAAGCACATGAGAAAGATCCCATCTCTACAAAAAATAGAAAACACATGAGAAGGTTTCTGTGCTTGGCTTCGTGCTCCTATGGTGGCTTTGACGGTATACTCCTTCCAGGCCTGCTTCATTTTGTCGGACCATTAGCCAGACTCCAGAGAGAGGAAAACCATTGTCCTTGCAGCCTCTTAGTGGCTTGACAATTGCCTAATGCTTGGCAGCCTGCACAGTAACAAAAGTAGAAATTGAACTGTGAGGACGTTAGGAAATCCTGCCCCAGGAGGAAATCTCTGTGGATGATGTCAGAACAATTAGATATTAAAAGATGCAGACTTCGTGATTATTAACAAGCTCAGGAAAACTAATTAAGAAGGGTGAGTAGATGCTATCTGACTTGAACAGAGGTATGACTTGCCAATGAAGGTTCTTTACTTAGAGATTTGAGGAATTAACTGGGAGATTCCAACTGGTCTAAAGGCTGAGGGCTGGAACTGATGACAATATGCATGGAGAAGAAACTCAGAATTCTCATTCCAGGGAGATCTTTAGTACAGCTCTCATTTTGTACTTTAATAGTTTATTTAGATCTCTGTGTTTTTCAACCAGACTGAAGACTCAAAGTGGCAGGACTGTACTTCACCGCTTAGTTCATTAACTGGCACACTGCTCTTAGTAAAGGCTTGTAATAATGATTATTGTTATTATTAAATAAATAATGAATATTTACCACCATTGGTGAGGGGATAACTATTAATATTCCCTCCAAAGAATGTAAGCTTTGAGTCAGATGAATCGAGTTTGAATCTTGGTTCTGTCACTTATAGCCATGTGACCTGAGACTGGCTAGTGCCTTTGTTTCCTCATAATAATTATAGTGACTGGCACTGTAGAGTTGCCGAGAAGATTAAATAAGCTACTACTTATGAGTTTTACATAGTGTTATGTTTAGTTCAGTGCTTGACACATACAAGGCACTCAATAAATAATAGTTTTATAACTATGCTTTTTATTTTAATAATTTTCAATAAGTTTCCTCATATGGGAGATTAGCTTTTAAAGTCACAAAATGAGAAAAAATATATATATTCAAAACTTCTTTTGAAGATCCATTAATTGCCCTTTAATCAACAGAGCTCGGACTTCTGGAAGATGAAAAACCAAGGATTAACTTCTGTTTCCTTTTGCAGTTTGGCTGTGGCTTCTCTTCTCCTGAAGCAGTGGAGACTAAGGGATTAGTTTGAAGGGTGGAAAGGGGGAATACATTAAAAGCTGGTTTTCTTTTGGCCAAGCTCACTTAATTGAGTCTGAGTATGTTCGGCACAGGCGTAGTGCAATCCATTTTATTTCAGTTCCTGTGACTTTGAAGGCTGACTTGGAAGCAAGTTGTGGTCTCCACACATAGAGTGGAGATGGCTCATCATCGTTTCACAGAGTAATGTATCCAACAGAGAAGGTTCATAAATCAAGGTAGGTAGGAATCTACACTGCCATTTATGGGTCACTGGAGGTTTTCTTTTTTGTTTTTTAACCATTCCCAAGAACTTCAAATGACATATTTTCCAGTTGGTGAAGTAAAGACTTCTTGACCTTGTCTTAAGCTCTCCAGCCTGGTCATTCCTCTCAAATGTCAACATGAACAGGCTTAATCATCTCCACCATTCGAATGCACATCTGAAATGTCCCCTGGCACCTGTGTCAGCTGCAACCACCCTCGAAAGAACCAGTGGATTGTCTCAACTACAAGCAACTGGCTACTCTAGTCCACCAGCCCCTGGGAATTCTAGGAACTGAAAGAAGAGGCAGTGGGAGAGAAGAGGAATAGCAGCAAGACAGACATGAACTTTGCCCTTTGGAGAGCAAGAGCCTTGCAAATGGGTGGTCCATAGACCAAATCCAGCCCATAGACATGTTTTGTTTGGTTCATATAGTGTAAAAAAAATTATTTTTGAATTGGCTGTCAACATATAAAAATTGGGAAACATTTTTTTAAAATGGAACTGTGTGGCTTCTCTTGAAAAAGCGGAAGTTTTGGCAATACTGGGCCTGCGTTCCCACATGGTTCCCAGTTGGCTTCAGTGGAGTGGCTCCTGGTCCCATTAGACCAGGTATACTTCCCCAGTTTGCCACAGTCCCCACCACTCCCTATTGTCTCTATTTGTCACATTTATGTTATGTATGTAACACTACTGCTACATTAACATGTTATTATCTATGTAACCCGATCGTCACACTTATAATTAAGAGGAAAATAAAATGTTCCCTGTACCCATGTCTCTATACAAAGCAGAGAATGGAAATGATTACATGATTTAAGACTTTTTAAAAAATCTTATGTGTAACTCCCTTCATTCGTACAATATTCAGCTGATATATGGGGCTCTACTAGCTTTTAAAATAGTGAAATCCAGTTGGGGCCCTGTATCCTTGGATTCCACGTCCATGGATTCTACCAACCACAGATTTAAAATATTCAGGGGCAAAAGTGGATGGTTGCATCTGTACAGAACATGTACAGACTTTTTTTTCTTATCATTATTCCCTAAACAATACAACAACTATTTACATAGCATCTACATTGCATTAGGTATTATAAGTAACCAAAATGATTTAAAATACTGTATATGGGTGTATATGCATAGGTTATATGCAAATACTGTGACATTTTATGATATATCAGGGACTTGAGCATCCGTGGATTTTTGTATCCTTGAGGAGTCACAGAACCAATCCCCCACGGAGACCAAGGGCTGACAGTACTTCTATACTAGGTGGTAAAAAGCCATTGTTCCCAGCTCCCCTGTGTCCTCTGCTGCCCACAACCCACCCACCCCCGGGACTCAGCACAGGGCTAATGGCCAGCTCTAGCAGAGGGCCTTGAGGGCGCTGCTCCTATGCTGGTGCCCACAAACACCAGTCATCCCGTAAGTTGAGAGTGGCACAGGTTAGGTGGAATATATGTCTTCTCCTTTTTGCCCAAGCCATCTCAACTCCGGTAATATTCTATACTGATAATACTGAAATCCCTGGTGCCCAGCTGGTCCCAACCCTCTCTCCCCTCAGCTCGCAAGAGCCGACTGGTCCTCATTGGTACAAATTCTGGGACAAGTTCCAAAAAGATGGTGTCTCCAGGAAATATTGCAGTGATGTCTCTGGCATCAGGGAGGAAAGAGCCTGCAAGTACTTGCGTAAGGACTCACAATTTAAACACGGGCTACTATTTTGTTCCTAGTCTTCCACTGTTTTTACCTCCCTGATTGTCACCAGTGTGTCATCCACCTTGGTCCATATGTCTAGGAGAATCTTCATTGTTCTGCTACTCAACCCCGACCTCTGGACATTTACACCAGGCTAACACCTGCGTATCTTTCAACTCTGCGACTCAGTGCTGCCTCCTCCAGGATATTTCTTCTGAGCTGATTAGGTGTCCCTGCCGTAGCAGGCTTCACTCTTTGCTCCAGCACTATGTTGCAATGGTCTGTTTGTTGTACACACAGTTATCTCCAGCTCTTAGCACAATTCATAGCACATGGTGGAAATTCAGTAAGTATTTGTTGAGTGACTGACTGATTGAATGAATGTTTTAGATTCCATAAACTACATGCATTGCCACACTTTAAAACGATGAAGCAGTAGAAATCGCAGATGTCCTCAGATCCCTGCTGCCACCAGCGTCTGGTTGTTCTGCTGTTAACTCCTTCCACGTGGGACCTTCTTCAGAGGATGAAGATTGCCTTTGGGAAATGCAGCCCCTTCTCTGGGTGGAAAGCCAAAGTGCCTGTGAGTTTCCTCCCCTTACTCAGGGAGCCAATGACTGACTGGTATGAAAGTACAAAAAACCCAGCTCCTTTGCCGTAGGTGGGATAAACTCTGAGGTGTAGTGTACGTATGCTCCAGAGCTCCCCTGCAGGGTTAGGGGACTGGGGCTAGACCTGAGATCACATCCTTGCCTGGCCTCTCCTGTCCACTTACCTCAGCAGTTTTTCCTGGGAAAACCCAATTCTTGGCTCAAGGTTTGCTTGTGGGAGAATCCAATCGAAGAAAATTGGCCGGTGAGCATTTATTGAGCAACTCCTGTAGACGGGACATTATTTTCAGGCAACACTGCAAAGTGGGATGATTGTGCTTCATTCTCTTTGGTCTTTGCCTTCAGGGACAGCACAGATCTAAAAATGTTGGGCACTCAATGGTACCATCTGAGACAGCACTTACTTATTTTGACATTTCAGGATATAAACTTACTGCAATAGTGTGCAGCCCATTAAAAAAAAAGTAAAGGGCTACAGAAAATCAATAGCCTTTTGTCTGAAGTCCCAGAAAAGGTGCCAGCCCCAGATTTCCTTGGATGACTCTGCTGATGGAACTTTCACTAGCTAGAATTACATGGTTTTCCCAGGTACCAAAATAGAGAAGTTATTTTGAAAGGTCAATAATAGTCTTGATGCTGGGAGGCTTAATTGAGGAAATCATTGATTTTCCCATTAATATTTTAACCTACTTGAAAGATAAGAGAGTAAAGGCTAATTTTGTTTTTAAAATACTCTACTAAAAACTGTCTGTTTTTAGTAGAGTATTTTTAGTAGAGTTTTTAGTAGAGTACATTCGCTTTGATTCTATTAATGCTAGTGATAAAAATCATAGACCCAGGATTCTCAACCTTGGCATTTTTGACATTTTGGGCCGGGTGCTTCTTTGTTGTGGGGTCTGTTCTATGCATTATAGGATGTCTAACAGCATCGCTGGCCTCCACCCACTAAATGTTAATAGCACACCCCATCACCCAGCCAGTCGAGACAACCAAGAATATCTCCAGCCATTGCCAAATGTCTCATGGGAACAAAATTATTCCTGAGTAAGAGCCACTGACTAGACAAGGGATATCCCAGATGTCTTCATTCACGTTTGTGTTGCTATAAAAGAACGCCTGAGGCCGGGTGCGGTGGCTCACGCCTGTAATCCTAGCTCTCTGGGAGGCTGAGGCGGGCGGATTGTTTGAGCTCAGGAGTTCGAGACCAGCCTGAGCAAGAGCGAGACCCTGTCTCTACTAAAAACAGAAAGAAATTAATTGGACAACTAAAAATATATAGAAAAAATTAGCTGGGCGTGGTGGTGCATGCCTGTAGTCCCAGCTACTCGGGAGGCTGAGGCAGGAGGATCGCTTGAGCCCAGGAGTCTGAGGTTGCTGTGAGCTAGGCTGACGCCACGGCACTCTAGCCCGGGCAACACAGTGAGACTCTGTCTCAAAAAAAAAAGAAAGAAAATGAATAATACAACCAACAAGAGACGCCATGAGCTCTTTACCAGGCCCCGTGCTAGGCAGTTATTGTCCCTATTTCATCGTTGCAGACACTGAAATTCTTTCTCCACTCTCCTTGACCTCCTTTCAGTTCTTGCAATTAACCAAGAGGAACTCTCCAGGCTCTCATGGGCGCCCTGAACGCATTCCCCATCCTCCTTTCCCAAGCTAGCACTCGCTCCTCCTGCAGGTCTACCTTTAAATGTCACTTCAGGCTTCAACTTTCATCTACTGGCAGAACCCCTTGAAATCTTTCATATTCACACAACCTTTTGTAATGCACCAGCTCTGAGCTGATTTGTTGATTCGCTTAACCTACTGGAAACTCCCCCAGGACGGTGGGTCTTGTGCTACGAAATTCACTGGCATGGAGCCTGGCATATAGCAGGCGCTCAATGCACACTTTCCAATGACCAGAAATGACTGAATGCGGCTCAAAGAAGTTAAGTTACTCTCTTCAGGTTCCAGAATAGGAGAGTGTCAGGGGTGGGATGTATCAGTCATTTCTCTACTCTCACCTGCATCAGAACCACATGAAGAGTTTTGAGGTTTCTTATCATTATCATTATTATTATTATTATTCTGATCTGACCTCTCACATCATTAAATCGAAATCTCTAGGGCACTGGTATTTTTATAAAGCTCTCCAGGTAATTTTTGTAGATAACCAAGGTTGAAAATCAGAAAGGCTGGATTGCTAAAACATTATAAAGGATCACTCTCATTTGGGTAACATTAATAAAAACAGTCTTGACCCCCATAACTAAGCAGCAATTTTGGCTCAAATGCTTTCAGCAGATTTAGGACAAGGGAGTGGGAGCTTCGTATGCATGTGAATAATTCAGCCATCCCTTACACTCCCTTCCCTCCCCACACCCATACAAAAACCACCATCTCTGAAAAGGGTAGTAAAAAATGGCAAGTGCCCGGGGAATTGGAGAGAGAGGGAGGGAGGTGGAGCATTTGCTTCAATTATCCGGATAATTGTTCCCCACCTCAGGCCATTGTTACTGAAATGAAACAATATTCTATTGGATACTGTCTTGGCCTTTTCAGGCAGGCTCCCCGCAGCGCCTAGCACACGCTGGGCACTGAGTAGGCACTCAATAAATTTTATTCTGATGACAGAGGAGAGCTCTGAGGGTGGGAGAGGAATGCCTTGTTAGGCTTGAGGATTTGGGGGGGCGCAGATATTAATTAAGGTGAAGTGGGAGCAGAGGGCTATGTGGCAGGCATTCAGTGCCATCAAAACCCTTTTCCAAGGGCCTGAAGACTGGGCTGTTTCTGAAATTCTGAGCCAAACCCACCCCCTCCTCCTTCTCAGGGCCGAATTGAACTCTCGCAACTGTGGCGAGCACAAAGGCGAATTCACGTTTCTCAAAGGCCCCTCTGCTATGAATAAACACCAGGGAGAAGCAAGATCATTTTTGGTGGTGCGTGAGTGAGCACAGGGCCCACAGCCTGCCCTCTCTCGGGAAGGGCCTCGCCTGGCCTTGCATTAAAAGCAACAATACTGGGGCAGCTGAAGGGACAGCCCGGGCTCCTGAGCCCCCCATCACTCAGCCGGCACAGGAATGTGGGGACTAACTCCCAATTGCCCTCTTTCATCTCAACCCACAGCTTTTCAAGAGAAGCTTGAGTTCTCTATGAGTGTGTATTTGCTAATTGCAGCCTCGGCTTTAATGAGATTCTTTTAAGTCCCCCAAGCTCCTTTGCAGGTTATAGCCTTATCTGGGGACCCACGTTTTCCACTCTGGCTACACATCCTGTGAACAATCATCGCCTCTCCAGAGCCTGAAAGGAGAGCGAGCGCACCATTTCTGCTGAATGCACGTCTCAGTCCATCCAAGGCTGGCGGGCTTTTGATGGCCACAATGCAAGTTACGCCCAGAGAGTGTCTCTTTGGTCAGATCGACAACGCTTGGTTTCACGTTTGCAAGTTAAACGGGCAGAAACCCGGCTGAAACTCCCACGCCAGACGCCAGGGACATTTCCCTCCGCCCTTCTCAGAGCAGAACTGGGGAAGGGGTCTGGGTAGGGGGGGAAAGAAGGGAGAGGCAGTTGTGAGGACGGGGCGGAGGAGGAGAGTTCTGATTCTCAGCAGCGATCTGGAAGAAGAAAGGGGGGAGCATTTTCTCTGGCATTTCTTTATTTTTATTTTTTTCATTTTGCTTTGTTGGCAGCTTTGCCCAAACAAAAAAATAAAATGACAGCGTTTTCTTCTTGTCTTCACCTAGGTAGCTGCTTTCCTCCAGCCCCTGCAAATGTGACTCCTTCATAAAATCAAAATTTATGATTATTCAAATGTTGGGGACTGTGAAAAGAGAGGAAGAAAGAGAGAAAATTAATATTGCAGCTGTTCTCCTGATTAATGAGAGATAATTGCTCATGAAAAGTCACCCCTGTGGCATTTTGTTGTCTCCTGGATCTTTGTTCTTTTCCACTATTATTGAGGACTTTCTTGAAGACTAAGCGGTTCTTTTCAATTTTTGGGTATTCAGAAAGGGTTGCCTGGTTACCGAGAATGGGGAAATCTCGGGCTATATCGGGTAAGATGTGCCACAGACAGCAATATCACAATGCCACTCGGAGAAAAGGATGGATACAAGTTAACGATGCACTTTCAATAAAACATTCATAGACTTGTTCACGCTTTGATAATGACCTCATTAAAGGGAGCTGGGGGCAAGTAAGTCCTGTCTCCTGTTTGTGTTCGGCTAACAAAACCCAGCTTTGAGATCATTCATCGCTTTGGAAACTAATATGAAATCAATGTAACAGGAGCAAATAAATCCGAGGCGGCCCCGCCAACTCCGGGGCTGTCCCGCCCTGCTCGAAGCCTCCATTTGGAGCCGGAGAACCATGTGGGCAAACGCTGAAACCGAGAGAAAAAAAGGAATGGGGATGAAAGAGGGGGGCATTTTGGGGGACGCAGAGGGAGGGGCGAAGTGGGAGTTACAGGCTGGAAAAAAAAAAAACGGCTAAGCACATCAACAGGTCAGAAATCTGAGGCCTGTTGAATAAGCAATGCTGAGTCTCTGCCCTTTACTTTCCCTGACTTTGCCCATGAAAGGAAACAGGAAGAAAGAGAAGTGAGACAGAATTGTGAGGTTCTAGTCAGGTGCCATCGCAGAGCGGGCGAGAAGTGCTGGAAGACCTTTTGAAAGTGGGACTAAGAATTCGAATCTCCAGCCTGAGCTGGAAGGAGACTGCTCACCCAGGCTCACGTTGGAGAGTCCAGAGGCAAGAAGGCCCTGCCTCTGCTGTTCTTTCCAGAACTGCTTCGATTTGTTTTCTAAGTTGATGGGAAGGGTGGGGTGCCCTGGCCAGGAGGAGGTGGGGAGAATAATGTTGTTACCTTCACATTTGTGACACTGGCTTGCACTCAAGGAACATAAAACCATCCTCTTATCATCCCGAGCAAGAGGGAGGGAATCAAAGGATTTCCCCCTTCCCTTAAAAGAACTAATTTTCTCCTTGAATTATGAAAGTAATGGCTTAGGTAACAGCCTGTACTCTGTACCCAACTGCTTAATACCGAATAAATCCTTCCACGTGGCTCCCCGAGTCGTGGCAATTAGAGCTCATTATAGGCTCATAAGAGCTCTCATTTCGGGGATTACTTAATGGACGACGAAATTTTATCAGACAGAATCACTGAGAAATAAAATTGTGCGGCGGCACAAGCACCGTGGGCACACGCCGACGTTGACTGCTCCCTCCCGGGAGAAAGCTGAGCTGGGGTCTCCTGCTCCAAGCAGGTTCGGGGCACTTCTGCTCCGGGGAACGGTAGGGCTGGGTAGGGCTGGAGGCAGTGCTGCCCAGGGCCAAGGAGGGTAGGCTTCCTTTGTTGAGGTCAGTGAGTAGGCAGGTAGGGTGGGCTTCTGAGGTTGGGGGCTAGATTCAAGGACAGAGGAGGGAGAGAGGAAGGGAGACGCAAGGATCCAAACAGAACTAGAAAGAAGAGTCAGAGAAGACAGAGATTGTGCAAGAAACATGACCCCAAACTACTTGCTCTTGGTGGGCTCAAGCAATTAACCAAGTACCCTAAGGGTAAGTTTCTCAGACACCTTCCTTCTTTCAGCCGCAGCCTGGCCCCAAGCCGCTGCTCTCCTTGCAGCCCTTAGCAACCCTGTGGACCCCTCATCTTTCTCAAAATTCCTTGGCACCGGAAACCAAATGTTGCCATAGTCAGACATGAATTGAATGAGATGCTCAAGCCTCTTGTATAATTAAGATTCTCTAAAATAAAATGATCTGCACATGAGTGCGATTTCTAGCATATTAGCATAGAAGTCCTTCCTGTGAACACACCCAAAACCACTGGGAACATTGTGACCCAAACTGTCAGCCCCAAACACACTGTAGATAACCTACCTAACTCAGAGGAGGAAAAAGGAGAAAGTGATTACTCTCAAAGAGGACATATATATATATATATATATATTTGCACGAAATGAGTGAGGGAAATTGAGTCACCTATCTGGATAATTCAGACCTGTAAAAAACACCCTGCCATTAAGCTTCTCTCAATTATCGAGCTCCAAGTCTTCTTCCTGGGGCTGGAATGATTTCAGGGGCTGCCTGGATTCTCACGAGCAAGGGTGGGCTGTGGTGAGGCTGAGCGTCTGCGAAGGCAGCATCAGCAAGCCTCGCGGTACAAAAGTAGTTACAGCTGAGCTGCCCCACGTTAAGCCCTGAGACTCCTTAATTGTTGTCACAAGATGTTGGATTAGCACATTTCTGGAATAGCTGTCTGTTTACACTCCAGAGACCCACCGTCCACTAACCGCTTTCTAATTGAATTCTAATCACATTCAAATAGCTCAATAACCAGCCTCAGCTGCAATTCATAAAACTTTAATTGCCATCCATAAATCCTGGGCTCCCCAGAGCGGGGCATCCCCACAACCCAATTACCTCTCTAGCAGGCAAGAGAGACGGTTGTAAGAGATGGAGAGGGGAAGAGAAAGAGGACAGAGAGACAGAGCCATGCCTCCAGCCAGTGCTCTTGGATTTGGGCACTTAATTCTATTAGGTGGAGAGAAGTTTCTTAGCACCATCCTGAACTCAGGTCTGAAGTTAGCTGTTCTAGGGAAAGGATGGGAACTTGTAGCTGCTACCCAGCCTCCTTACTCTGGCTGCTTTTCTGCAGGGGGAGAGGAAGAGAGAAAACTGTCACTTCTGCTGCCTTGCCCAAAGATCAATAGCCCCAACCTCAGTAGCCACCTTCACTCACATAGGTAGGGACACAGAAGTCTACCAGGGACCGAACCTTCATCCTTTCCGGGCTTTTGGGAAGCAGAGGAAAGAGTGCTTCCTGGTTAGCCTTGCCAGCTACCCAAGCTTAGTAAAACTGAGAGGGGCATGAGATCACCAGATTCTAAGCAAAAGTCTTCTCCAATCTCTGCCCAGTCTCCTCCTGGAGCGCTGGTGTTTGGGGTCCTCTTTCCAAAATCTCTGGGATGGAGTTTGCAGGCTTGGACTGGAAATGCAGTGGTGAGGCTGCTTGATGTTGACTCTTCAACATCTGTCTCAGTGGCAGGGGGAGCTGCAGATTAGAAAGGGCACATGGAAGGGTCGTTGGGCCGAGTGGCCCTCCTGGTGGCCCTCCAAAGTACAAAGACACTTTAAACCTTCCAAGCATCAGAATAAAAGCTTGGCGGCTTCTTAGCTGGGCCTCGCTGTGACGCCGGATCTGTAGTGAACTAACCACCTGAATGACCTTGGCTAAGTCCTAAAGCTGGGGGACAGGAGTAGGTGTGATGGGGGGCTGGAGGGATGCGGGTCCAACGCTTGCACGATACTGCTCCGAACCGCAGTGCTGCCGCTGGCATAGAGCTGCTGGGAACCCCGGGCATTCCCAGGCTAGGAATGAAGGATGCGGCGCAGTGATTTCTCGGGAAAGCGTGGAGAAAGAGGGGGAGGAGGCCGGCCTCCCCGGGAAATTAACAAAACCTACACTTTGCAAAGTCTCCCTCCTCCCCCTCCCCCGCGTTCTTCCCTGCCGCGCGCCCGCCCCTCCTCGCCGCTTCTGTTGTGACTCGGGCAGCCTATCCCGAGGGTGAGGAGCTGCGGAGGAGCCTGAGCCGAGCGGTACTCCGCAGCATCACGTGCCGGGGTGGGGGCTATAAAATCCCGGAGCCGGGGCGCCGGGCGGGGGACGTGAGGACCAGCCCTCTCCGGGGACCCCTTTGTTCCCGGCCCAGACTCCTACACCTTTGCGTCCCCAAAGGTTTGACCGCCGGCGTCCACGCAGCTCCCGGGCAGAGCTCAGAACACGAGAGGGGAGGGGTCGCCGTGGCCGGGCCCTCCAGCCACCCACCCCTCTCGACATGTCGCGCTCCTTCTATGTCGACTCGCTCATCATCAAGGACTCCTCGCGGCCTGCGCCCTCGCTGCCTGAACCGCACCCCGGGCCGGATTTCTTCATCCCGCTGGGCATGCCGTCCCCACTGGTGATGTCCGTGTCCGGGCCAGGCTGCCCGTCCCGCAAGAGTGGCGCTTTCTGCGTGTGCCCTCTCTGCGTCACTTCTCACCTGCACTCCTCTCGGGGGCCCGGGGGCGCCGGCGGCGGGGGCGCAGGAGCGGGGAGTACCGGGGCTGGGGGCAGCGGGGTGACTGGGGGTGCCGGGGCCCTGCCTCTGCTCAAGAGCCAGTTCTCTTCGGGTCCTGGGGACGCGCAGTTTTGCCCGCGGGTGAGCCACGCGCACCATCACCACCACCCGCCGCAGCACCACCATCACCACCATCAGCCCCAGCAGCCCGGCTCAGCCGCTGCAGCAGCGGCGGCGGCGGCGGCAGCGGCAGCCGCGGCGGCCTTGGGACACCCACAGCACCACGCACCTGTCTGCGCCGCCACCCCCTACAACGTGGCGGACCCGCGGAGATTCCACTGCCTCACCATGGGTAGGGCGGGGGCTTTGGGTACCTGCGCGCTGCGCCTTCAGTGCTCCCGGGAGCAAACTTTCCGCCCCCAGAGGAGGAAGTGGGAGCCCGGGGGCGGGGTGGGAGGAAGGAGGGGCTTTTA
Source organism: Avahi laniger (assembly GCA_963575035.1). Classification (NCBI taxonomy): domain Eukaryota; kingdom Metazoa; phylum Chordata; class Mammalia; order Primates; family Indriidae; genus Avahi; species Avahi laniger. The sequence continues at coordinate 20,264 of CAUYSK010034451.1, forward strand.
GTGCAACAGTGGAGTCGTCCCCAGAAGTTCCACGCAGGTGGAAATTGGATTGCCAACCTCTCCACGCAGCCTGGTGCGCTTCGCTCCTGGTGCTGGTGCTCAGTATCGCGTGATATCGGGGTCTTGGGGACCTCGAACGTGACAGTAGAGAAACCGGAGGTTAACTGCTTCAGGTTTGGGTGGGTGTGTTTGAACTTAAGTGCATCATGCCTGCATCTGGCTGGCTAAAGCGTTTTGATGTTTTTGGCTGAGCCCGCGCGCCTCTCCGTCAGGCTCTAAGAGATGATGATATAGTGCAAGCCCCCACCCCGCTTTAATCCTCTGACTTTACGTCCCAAGCATCAAAGGCTTTCCTTTGCTTTGAGCATCTCTTTCCTTCCCAACCAACAACGCGCCGTGAAACGGGAAAGGATACAGGTGGGCTTCGCGGGTGGGTCCCTGAGAGGGGTCCTTTCCAAAGGATGGCACGTGGGATGGGGGCGGCTCGCGCGAGCCTTACGTCTCTGTCCTCTCTTGGTCGGTTCGCAGGAGGCTCCGACGCCAGCCAGGTACCCAACGGCAAGAGGATGAGGACAGCGTTCACCAGCACTCAGCTCCTGGAGCTGGAGCGAGAATTCTCTTCCAATATGTACCTGTCTCGACTCCGGAGGATCGAAATTGCCACGTACCTGAACCTGTCGGAGAAGCAGGTGAAAATCTGGTTTCAGAATCGCCGGGTGAAGCACAAGAAGGAGGGGAAGGGCACTCAGAGGAACAGTCACGCGGGCTGCAAGTGCGTTGGCAGCCAGGCGCACTACGCGCGCTCGGAGGATGAGGACTCCTTGTCCCCGGCCTCCGCCAACGACGACAAGGAGATTTCCCCCTTATGAGGGAAGGCTGCCTACCCCCTCACAACTGGGCTCCTGGCAGCCCCGAGCAACTCCAACGTGGGGTGGGGGTGGGGGTGGGGGACCCAGAGGCCAAAATCCTCGCAGATCGCAGTGATCCCATCTGGAGAAGAATCAAATGAAGTCCCGGAATATACAAGCCGGGCCTGACCCTCGCGTCTCCTTCTTGACCTGTTTATTTGGGACTCCACTCGAAGTTTATAGATTGTTTTTAAACAATGTAAATAACCTAGAATTCGACTCAGTCTCATCTCGTATCAAAGGAAAAACAGGGTTGCTTGAAGTTTAACACTGTCTGGGGGTTTTTGAAAGCGCATGGCATTTCCCCATCCCTCCTGTCTTTCAGAACCTGATAAGAACACAGGGTTTCTTGATTATTTCCTGTTGTTGTTGTTGTTTTAAGATGAAAACACTGACGTTGCAAATAATTTAGAAAATCAAACCCTGTAGGTCTTGCTTTCTGAAATTTTGTCTGGGGAGAGTTTAAGATGCAAGTCGCTGGAAGTCCCTTTGTATGCGAATAGTTTTATATAAAATTTATATTTATATTTATTTAAATAAATGAAACAAAATCAAGATTTTAAATTCGTGATTTTGCTCTCCTCATCTTCTCTTCCCCTCCTCCCCCCATGTTTAGGGAAAGACATAGACAGAAAAAAAACTGTCTGAGAACTTAGAGGAAAATGTCGACTAGAACTTGGTAATGTGAGTCTTTTCGCTGAGGGAGTTTGTGGCTCTGTAGGCTTTTCTATGGAGCAGCAACTTCTTACAAGGAGATGTCTTTAGCCATAATGCCACCTACCAGGCAGTCCCCTCTGTCCTCAAAATAAGGACCTCCTCACAGTTGACAGGCCCAATCACTCCACTTAGAGTGACACTGACAATTAATGACAGGTAAAACTTTTATTTAGCAAGGAAGGGTGAAAATCCCTTACCGATTGTTATTTTCTCTGGCAGTTCCTCCCCACTCCCTTCTCTCTTCTTCCTCTTCTCTCTCAGTACCAAAACTTGAATTCTGTAAAGGAATTTGCACAGTGAGAATAGTTCTAGGAAGAGCGACAATCCATCAGACGAGTCAGAAGCCAACGCACAGAAACTTATAAACAATGCTGCAAGTGACTAGAAATGTTCCTGGTTGTCTGTATAGCTGGGAAATTAGCTGGTTTCCCTCAGTGCTGAGAAAATAAAGTCAAAAGACAGGGAAGTATTCTGTCCAAAGATTTACAATCTCACTTTTTCAAAACAGCCCAGAGATGCCTCTGGACCCTTGGTTGTTTAGTTTTGTTTTTTCCTGGTCTCCCTAACTTAAACCAACCTTCCTTCCTTCCTTCCTTCCTTCCTTCCTTCCTTCCTTCCTTCCTTCCTTTCTTTTCTCTTTTTTTCCCTTCTTTTCTTCTTCTTCTTCTTCCTCCTCTTCTTCTTCTTCTTTCTCCTTCTTCTCTTTTTCTTTTTCTTGTCTTTTTTTTTTTGATGTCCACTTCTTAATTCAGAGAATTGGATTGGCTTCCTTCTAATCCCTCCCTTCGCATTGCCTACCAGCTCAGTTCCTGCAAGCCTGGTGCAGAGAAGACTTCCTTCCAGGTCCCTCCTCAGCAGGGCAACCTGGCTCTTTCCCCAGTGCAGCCTGGGCCTGCCATCTAAGGGAGAGAAGTGAAGAAGCTGAAAACGCTGAAACTAGGAGATCTCACTCCCTGCAAGCTGAGTCCCATGAACACCCACGGGTGTGATTTCTGATTATTTTCTATAAAGATGTCACCCACTAGATTCAAGCTACAGAAAATTGTTTGCAACACACACACACAATTTCTTTAGATCTGAGTTACTTTAGGAAGATGGGAACTGAAGCCTCACCAGGTGCAGCTGGGGCTCTAAGACTGTCTGGAAGCTAGTTAGAGAACCAGAAAGCAGGGAGACTGTGACCACGGTTTTCCCTGGGTGTCTCTCTCCCCACCCGTTCTTCTCCGGCCAGCACACTCGGGAGGCTCGGGAGAAGAAAAACCCGCCTCTCGGACCCCCGAGGCCCGCCAACTCCCATGGCCGCAGGGGCCGGGCAGGAGGGAGGAGGGACCGCTCTGCGTCTTGCTGAATGGGGAGCTGCCGCCCCTTTGTGCGACGAGCCGAGCTGACCTGCGCAGAGGTCCCGGGCAGACGGCTCTCCCCTGCCTCTCCCCTGCCGGGCCTCGGGATGGCTTTCCTCCCCTCTCTCACTCTCAGAGCCCCAGGCCGAAAGGGGAGGAGGCGCAGGCCCACCGCTTTTCCTAACCATCCGGGTTCCCTTTTCCCCAAGAAACAAGCTTCTCGGCGCGCGGGGACAGAGGTGGGCGGAAGGCAGTTTGCAGGCGCAAAGAACAGGCGTTCCAGGAGAATAATTCCTTTGCAGGAAATCAGAAGGACAAAGAGCCCCTGCTGCCGCTCTCTGTGCTCCTGCCCAAAGCGAAGCCTCATCTGGGTAGTGGGCAGACCCTTCTGCCCCTCTCCCATCTTCACCCGGCCCACTGCCGCCCGCGCTCTGGTCCGGTCCATGGTCAAGTCCATGACCAGTCTAGACCCCCGCCTCCGAGCCTCGCCCTGGTCCGCGACCCCAGGCCCTGCGCCCGCACCGTGCAGCCACGCACTTGCAACACCTGGTGCTGCGGGCGCGCCCAGCGGTGCCATCGGACGGAGAGACGCGGTGCCAGCCCTCCTTGGCTGGTTTCAGTCTGCTTGATGGCCTCAGCCCCTTCTCCCTCTGATCTTCGGGGAAATTCCCCAGGGAAGGAAGAATAAACAGTGCGTTTCTCTTCACAGGCAAAAAGATTCAGGTAAAGATACCTATTTAAACTTGGGACACTCCGTAAAAAGAAAGATTCCCCAGAGTTTCCAGGGAGGTCGTCCTTCTAAGACATCCCATGCCCGGGTGGACCTTTTTGTTACTTTCCGAGTGGAGTATGAGGTCTCCTGTTCTACTAGGATAGATTTTGCCTTCTCCCCAGCTCCACCCCCTCAAAAAAAAATCACTTGATGTTTTCAAAGTTTTCAAATCAGAATAAGGCTTTGTGAATCTGGAATCTGTCTGATTTTAAAGGCCTGCAGTTTCACTTTAGGTTAAGAATACCTGAGCTAACACCCAGACACACAAATACTCTGCTAAATAATCTTGAGATCGAACACGCCAAGTGAACATGCCAAGTGATTTCTTTAAGAGGAAAGTTTAGGATGTTCGAGGTCACCCTTGACAGTTTCTCCACCTGAGAAGCACTGGACACCAGTTTTGATATGCCCCCACTTGAAAAACAGAAACAGGACTCTGTTCTCCCAAAGCATTAGCTCTTAGAGGCCTATACACATAGAATGGAAAGAGAAAGAAAACAAAAATGAGAATTAGAAACCAGGCACTTGTTCCACTAAGAGAAAATCGGTGAGCAGCAGGAGTCAGTTGTGGTTGAATCCAACTTTTTGAGAACAAGTCCAATGGTAGCTTTAAACGGGAAAAGAGCTGGGGGTGGGATGCAGAGCAGGAAGGATGACCTCTCACCCCTGTGCCCTGGGCCAGCCCAGACATTCAGAGCAGAGAGGAGGAGCCAAGACCTTTCCCCTACACCCTCCCACTCAGCGATAGTGTCAAAAAGCAAGTCATCTCAATCGTAAACCATGTCAAAGGCAAAAGGGACCCAGCAGCCCATCTTTAGGGTGGCAGTGGGCCCAGATCATAGAGACGTTGGTGCTGGTAGACCTCCTTCCTTCCGGGGTCTTTATTCTAAAGTGGTTTGAAATGGTCATCACAGCTCAGCCCCTCCCACCCCATTGCCCACCCTCTGGGATGTGGAGTCTTTGATTTCTGGTCTCTACCTCCCTCTCCTCACCCCATCCCTACTCTTCACCAATTGTGTCCAATTATACCTGATCAGGGTTAGAAATGCATTTTGCTTGGTCCAGTCTGACTGTGGTCAGACAACTGCCAGAAAGGCAGTTGTTCTAAATAAAAGTGGTCACAGAGGGCAACAGGGTCTGTGTATGTGCATGTGTGTGGTGCATGCAAGCATCACATATGTAAGAAAGAGACAGAGAGAGAGAGAGAGAGAAGGGGGGGGAGACAGAGAGAGAGAGAGAGAGAGAGAGAAAGAAAGAGACAAAGAGAGAGCACATTGGTAGTGGTTGTAGAGTCCATAGGTAGAAAAAGAAGAGTAAGCTCACAGGTAGAAAGAGAAGAGTAACTTTCACCAGTTTTTTCCCCCTCCAATGTGTACCTTTCCTGCAGATTCCTCTCGCTTTTCATGGCCCTCCTAGAGATTTCTTTGAGGAAGGTGGGCAGGTGCTCAAAGTTGGGTTGGGGAAGGAGGAGAAATAAGCTGAATGTCTCCAGAGACTAGGAGGAGAGCCCTGGGGTGGGATCTCAAGCCCAGCCTTAAGGGTGCGAGAGAGTTGAGGAGAATGACACTTCCAATAGAACCTATTTGCTAGAGGAAATTGAGTTTAAAGGAGCAATCACTGCTTTCAAAGGAGCTCCTCCCATCTTCTCCAAACACAGCCTAAAGCTGTCCTAGACGCTGAATGCAGCTCCGTGCTTCAAAGCAATTGTTCCTATTTTCATTATTCACAGTTAATCTTTGAATGTACCTGTTAAGGTGACAGACCTTTCAAAAGGGAACATTTTTTCCCATGCAATTAAACGGTGCATTTACTAGGTTTCTATTAACATAATTTAATATAAATCTATTTTGTAAATCTTTAGGCTCACATTACTGAAAACTGAGTTTCCCTTTAAAAAAAAAAAAAGTCCACATTTCTTCCCTAAACTAGAGTGGAATCCAAAAACTTGCTCTTCCAAGCTAGCTAGAAATATGAAAAGTAGAAGAATCTTTTGCGTTGTCTTTTGCTAATGGTGGAGGTATGAGGAAAAGAAGCAGCTTGCCACACACAAGGTGAGAAATTCCAGAGGGACCCTGGGCTCCTATACCCAAAGCCCTGACACTTTTGGTGTGTGACACCAGTCTGGAACTAGGGAGGGGCCAAAGAAGAACAGAAACTTGAAGAGATCTCTTAGGAACAGAGTTGAAGCACAGCTCGGATAAAAAAATCAAAAACCGAAAACTAAAAATCAACAAAACTCTAACTTCCAAAGAAATTTGGATGCAAGTTTCTTCTGCTTGGAAAAAGAAAATCTGCAGCCTGTGAAAGACTTCACAGTCCCTGATGAGACTCCATGGGGGAGATAGATATCCTTGTCTGCTGCCTTAACAGACTTCTAACTCTCAAGTGCACCCTCCAAAACTCTGGGCATCCCGTTGTCTCCGAAAATAACGTTTTGTGCTCTCTTGATACACTGATGTCAATGCCGCCCTTCTGCACTGGGCGCTGCTTTTCTTCCAGCTGAGCTGAGCGCTATGTTTCTCTGAACCTTTGCAGTACCTTTGTTGAGCCTCCCAAATCCCAAACCCAGGAAGCCCCCAGGGGCTCCTCTGAGTGAATCCCAACAGATCGGAAGTGTGTGCTGTGTGCTTAGGAAAGTAACTAGTTTCAGATTAATGAAGCAGTGACAATTTCAATCTGCTTAAAGGCGGAGGTTGGCACTGCCCAGGCCTGAGCGTGGGGAGCTCGCCAGGCTGGGCTTTATATTGTCCCCTTTTCTGAAGAGCAGACAAAGATGGATAGAGAGACATTGAAAAGCAAGGGGAGTATTTCAAACAGCCCCATAAAGCGAGCTGTCACTTTAAGACAAGAACCATAGTGCTTTGATGACTTTGTATTAGCTGCCCCATTTCAAATAGGGAACTCGAGTCTCTATCGAGAGGGAGGAAAGAGAAGAGAGAAGGGGGAGGGGAACAGAGATAATGTAGCAATATTTAGCTTGTGAGCACCGTAGCGAGACTAATTCTAGGCAACTACTTGATTTCTGAAGTTCAGGGAGAAACCACCCACAGCAGGTGCAAAGAAAAAAAAAAGGCAGGTGGGAGTTGCCCGCGATGGGAACGAGCTCCCTGCCTGTGAGCCGCAGCCGGCGACAGGGAGACGAAGCCAGCTTGGCCTCAGTTTGCTGGGCAGGGCTGCAGCAGGGTGCGCAGCTCTGCCCGCCCTGACCGCGGAGGATTATAATGGAAATTTTTGAGAGCGTGAAAGAGACAGAATAGGAAGGAGAGGGAGGGCATACTTCTGAAGACAATCCTCATAAAGCCTCATTTAAATAGTTTGGGGTCAAGCAGCAGCAAGCCACCTCCCCCTCTTTCCTCCTTAATTCATTAATGACCACGATCAATTATTAGGGGCTTGCATCTCGAGCCTTCAAAACGCCTTCACCAAGGGGCCGACGAGTTGCTTAAGCCAGACACGTGGTTTTAACTTGCGAGACGGTAGCTGAGGCTGGGCTGTGTGTTTGTCTGTCGGTCTCTTTTTTTTCTGTCTGTGCATCTGCTTGCCTAGCGGTGGTCAGTCTCTGTCTCTCCCTCTCCTTTATTTCCCAGGCGGATCTCCCCATCCGATCTCCTCTGGCCCCGGCTCGACCCTGACGCCAGGACCGCTGCTCTCCCGGCAGGGGGTGGGATGCTAACCTCAGGGCCCCTGCTTCCAGCGCAGGCATCTCGGAACCCCACCGCGTGGTCGGTGGCAGGAAGTGGGTGGGCAGCAACGTAGTTTCACCCGCTCAATCGAGAGTTATTGACAGCTTTTTTTTTTTTTTTTTTTGGCCTGTCAAAGAAACTTCTTTCTTTCTTTCTTTTTCATCAGGGATACTGGAACCAGGACCACGAGACCGCGCCCGCTTTGAAGGCCAGCGAAAGGGCTCCGCCGTCGGTGGCGCTGGAGGGACAAGCGTTTAGTCACTGTTTCATTAGGCACTATTTGAACCTTGCAACATGCGGTAATTTCTGGGGCAAGCTGAAAAGGGGGGATTATGTAGGAGGGACACAAGGAAATTAGCGAACGGTTAATTTAACTCGTTTTCTGCTAGACTTTTCGATACATTCCTAATTGACTAAGGGGCAGGTGAAGCTCCCGCCCCATGCAGGCTCATTCACGGTGGGAATAAATGGCTCTTTTTCAACTCACACTGCTCACAATATATCATCAGGGAAAAGACATGCAATGAATATGTTGATTTTTTTTTATTAATGGAATTACACCCTGCCACGCAGGTGTGAGGGTAAAAACCTATACTGCAATGAAATAAGATTAATAATGAAATTAGAATTTTATTGGCTTACTATGTCACGTAGACGTGGATTGGAACTGTCAAAACAAGCAACAAGGAAAGATATTTGGAAGGCAGCCCTGTCAATCAACCAGCAGAAACGAACAGCGTGGGACCCCAATCAGAACCAACTTCCAGATCCTCGAGCATCTCGCTTGGGCCTTCCGTGGGAGGCGAGCGGGTGGGGGGCCCCGCGCGGTAGCAGATGGAAAACACCACCTGGGCTCGGGAGATCCGAGGCCCGGCCTGGAAGAGGCCGCCCAGGCTGGAGGGGCCTGGCTGGGCCGAGGCCGCCGGGAGGTCACCCGGAGGGGCCGACACCGCAGCCTGCAGGCCTCGGGCTTCCCGGCCTCCAAATCAGCTGGCCGTGACCCGGGGGAACGCACAGAAGAATCCAAATGCTGGGCTCGAGGCGGGGTGGGGCGCCCCTTGGAAACGGCACTAGGTTTTGTTACGGGGGGAGCCCCCCGGAGCTCGGGCGCTGCTACCTGGGTCTGGCAGGCGCAGAGGTGCCCTATGCAAATGGTTCACTATTAGGCGAGAAAGAAATACTTCAAATGGCCCTTTGTAACCTTCTATAGAAAAGCGAGGTACTCTGCATGACAAAGCACAATTAAGCTTTCTATTCAGGAGTTCTGCAGCTGGTAGCCCATTGGGAAAGCGGGAGGAAACGCGAATATATTAATAGTGTGGAAAAAGTTTTTTGTGTGCGTGTCCTTTTCTGGGTCCGGGGCGGGGAGGGGCGGTGGGTGGACCCGGAGGGGAGGAAGGCTCCGCCTTGGATCCTTGCCACCTGAACAACACCGCCTCTGCCCACGTGGAAAGCCCCGCTCGGCTGGCAGCCGGGGCGTTCGGAATGGTCGCCCCGACCCCCGCGCGCCCGGCTGGGCCAGGCGCATCCCGCGGGCACCAGCGCCCCAGCGCCCGGGCGGAGCGGGACGTGTGCCCCGGGCTGGCCTCCTCGCCCTCGGGGAGCCGGGCTGAGGCCGGCGCCTGGCTGCCCTCGATCACCCGCGCAGGGAGGAGGCTCCCCAGCCCGGCGCTTCGCCCCGGCACGGGGACACGGATGGCTGGTGGCGCGCACCGGAGAGCACCCGCGTGGTGCTGCGATGGGAAAGGGACGTGGAAAGGGCAGAGCCAGATTTTCCGTTCAGCTGCAATTTTCTGCACGCCTCCCTCACTTCGCGTTTGAAGTTCACGTCCTAATCGTTCACTTTGACAGTCCCCCGTGAAAACTGTTTGCCTCTAAACAAGTAAGAGCCCTTCATCAACTGCACTGATTACCCTCCGTTTGTCCCCTAGATCCATTTGACCCTCTCCTGTCCTGCTTGGTGCCCTCGGACACTGATCTTCGCGAATGGCACTGTTTCCTCTATAAACTGCCTCATCTGCAGGCTTGCCCCGGGTTCCACTTGGGTCTAGGAAATGAAGGCACTGCAAATGACCAACAACCCGAGGAGAGAGAAGTGGGGATAAATTGATTGTTTCTGGGAATGCCGTGCAGTTAAGGCATTTGCTGCTTCTCTCTAGAAGTTCTTTTCCTCTCGGAGAGCCTCTTTTCCAAGGCTCCAGCTTGTCATCAGTCTCTCCCTGTGCCTTCAGGTGTGAGAGTGGAAATGCCTTCCAGTTTCTACTAGTCCCCAGGATATAACAAGGTTCTTGTGTGTTCCCTTAGCCCTACACACATCTCTGCAAATAGTCACTTGGTCGAAAAAGTTCCTTCCAAACTCCCAGCTCAAATCGATGGCCTGGTTGCTGAACAGCCGTGTTATGCTTGAGTCAATGCCTTCTGTAGCAGCCAGATCAATTGTCACCCGACTATTGCTGGGACAACGCCTATGAGAGGAATTCCACCCTCTAGGCCCATTCCATTTTCAGACAGCTTTGACCATTAGAAACAATCTTCCTTGTGTTGGATTAGAATCTTTGTTCAGTATTTTTTGTCCACTAGTTCTTTTACCCAACCTAGTTCTTTTCTCGTGGGACTTCTAAGTGTCTCTCTTCTTCCCTATTCCCAACTGCAGGTCCTTGACAGCAGCTATTAGTGTTTTTCATCACTACATATGGGCATCCATCACCATGCCTAGCACATAGGAGATGCCCAGTAAATACTAGCTCTCTTTGACTTGCATAAACTTGACACTCTTGAGGATTACAGGTCATTTATCTTGTAGAATGTCCCTTAAACTCTGATTGTCGCATGTTTCCTCATGCTTAGGATCGGATTATATATCGTGAGCAGGAATATCATCAAAGCGATGCTGTGTTCTCTTTGTGTTCTATCACTGTCACACATTTTCGATGCATCTTGTTAATGATTATGTTCCTGTTATCACTTGATTAAAGTGGTTTCTGTCAGCCTTCTCCACTGTGAAGTGACTCTCCCTTCTTTATTATTAATGCTAAAAGTGTGTGTGTGAGTGTGTGTCGTGTAGAGAGGAGGCGTACTTTGAAACTATATAAACATAGCAATGTTCACCAGACTTTCAATTAATTGATTTGCTGATATCCCTGAGAACGTGTGGCTCCCCATTTTATGTAATGGTCCCAGATTTGACCAGTGGGAGCCCATTTAAGCTCTATGTCGTTTTGTCATAGCTCCTTCATTGCGTGAATACTTTTTCACCTTCTGGTACAATAAGATGCTCCAGGATCCTGGTACTGGAATCAGCTATTTCTTCAGGGAGCCCTGATTTCTTTCTGCAGGAAACTGAGGTCTGGGTGCTAGGCATGTTCAATGCTATCGGGTTGTTCCTATTTCCAGGCCTTCTCCGTCGACAGAGCTTAGGTAGAAATGCACACATACACAAATACACACGCACTCGTTCATTCAATACATTTACATGAGTGTTTATTTCCATATCTATAATATTGCACATTGTAACTATATACTAATACCTCCTCTTCCAATCCGAAGCCACCAGGTGAACTCCAGTTTTTCTACCTTTCCTGAGAAATTGAGAGCCAGTCACACATAATATATTTTTTTGATCATTCTTCCTATACGTAACCAATTTCACATCACCACCTTCGCCACTTTCCCTGCAAGGGTGCCCTCCTCGCCTTGCTCAGGCTCTGCACCTCAAGAGGCAGCCCTGCCCCCAGCCGTGGAGGCCCCAACACCCCACCTCACCTCTAACACCTCTGGCCAGGCCATGCTCCTTGCACCACTGACCCTCTGCTCCACATCGCTCCCCTGTGGACATTTCCTCTTACCTCGCTAGACTCCTTCCTCCCACACCAGGTGTCGTCACCGAGGAGACATGCTCACTCCACTCTGGCTCTGGTGTCTGGAACCAAATCATTCTTCTCTGCTGATGCCCTCACCTCTCCTGCGTTTGGACTTCCTGGTCTGAGCCACCATGGCTCCCCTCACCTGGCAGAGATGCCTGCCTTGCTTGGCACCGCCGAAGGGCTTAGAACTGGAATGTTCAGGATGGGAAGGAAAGAGAAAGAGGAAATGAATTCTACCGATTTTTGAAGATAGTTTTATTACCTTTGCATATATACCTGCACAATTGATTGCTTAGTTTCATGATTTTTTGAATCTGTAATGGGTTGAACTGTGTCACCCCCCAAAAAGATATAAAGTTCTAATCCCCAGCACCTCCAAAAGTAACTGTGGGGGTGTCACAGTCATGTTCATGGCTGAACTTTGAAGTGTTGCCCTAGTTCTTGGGCTCCAGGCTTGGAGGAATCACAAGCCTTGGCCCGTGATGGAGAGAGACGACAGACACTCACCCAGGATGCATGAAAGGCTTATTGTAAGTAAAGTTTAAGGATGCAAAGCAAAAGTACATTTTCTAAGGGGAAACGGGTCTGTCTCTGCAAATGGAGAAGAGCCTGTCTACTTCCATGTTTTTCTTTTTATATGCTAGTAGTTTATGTTGATGTAAACGTTACTTATAACTATTCATAACTATATGTCATTGTTTTGGGGACCGAATTCTTTCCAGGTATGCACATGACTTAAAGGTTATGTTCCAGTAACCATTTACAGTGTTCTTCCATTCCCTGGTGGTCAGTGCTCCATGGCCTAATTACCCCATTCCCCAAGACCGAAATAACCGCTCCCTCTTTTTATTTTTCTGCAATCGTTTCCTCCTTATTGTTTTCCTATAACTGCTTCTTCCTTTCTGTTTTTCTGATTTCATTACCTCTCACTTGTTTTTCTGTCCCTAATGTTTCACCCAGAGAGACAGTCAGGCCTGAATTCTTTCAGGGAAAATGGTCGATTGTCAATCTTCCGTAACTGCTTCCTGCTGGAAAGGAGTGTTGTTCCTACCCAGAGGCCATGCCTGTCTCTCCTATTTCTATTCCTACATAGTTGACTCTTGAAATCAAAAAGTGGAGGCATGGAGATCCATAGAGTCCCCACCTGGGGAAGAAGGAACAAAGGAATCTGTAACCTGTTGTGATCAATTAGCTGTAAACCCCATGGCACTTGGACCAGCCGAGGGATGGATAAGGAATGGAAGAGACTATGGTGATGAGGTCTTTGGAAAGAATAAATTGTTGGTGACAGAGAGTCAGAGAACAGAAGGGGCATCTCCCCTGGGCTGGCACCACAGGGAGAGAGTACTTTGTGTCTTAGGTTTCATAAGCATGAAAGTGGTGGACAAACTCAGTTTCCAGAATTACAGAAGTGGAACATTCACCACCCAATATTTTACCTCATTCACAGGGTCCCCAAGAGCCGGAGCCCTGCCCTTACTGAGCATGTGGCCCCTTCCTACTCTTTGCCCTTATTCGATAAGGCCCCTGCCCGACCCAAATGCCCCCGTGCCAGGGTGGAGAGCACGACTGTGGGCATCTTTCAAGACTCAAGTTGGTTTTACCTCCTCCCCAGCCTTCAACCAAACATTGTCCCATAGAGAAACTGCAGCCCCTTGACCAAGAGAGGGTGGCCCAGGAGACCTGTTACTCCACAGGGCCTCTGCACATTTCCTCAAAACAGAGTTTCCCTTTTTTAAGTATAACTAACTTGATCACATACAAAATTGCGTAAAGGAGTTAAGTGTTCTCATTGGGAAGCACACAAAGGTACGAGCAAAAGACCTGCCCTCCCAGCGAGGAGAAAATGGTAGAGCACACAGGGGGTGTAGCTCGCCCCTCACTCTGACCATGGAGAGAGGAGAAAAGGGGGAACAGAGGTCC
>CAUYSK010034455.1:0-19786 GCA_963575035.1 Avahi laniger
AAAGAACCGAGCGAGGATGTGGCCTCAGCGCGAGTTTATTTGGAGATTAGCTCCATGAAGAACAAAGAAGCAGCGTCACAGACTAGAGAATATCTTTTTAAATGTTTTATTATTTTTTTCAAATGGACAAATAAAAATTGTATGTATTTATGGTCTCCATCATGAGGTTTTGAAAATATGTATACATTGCGGAATGGTGAAACCGAGCTAATGAACATATGCATTACTGATATATGTATTTTTCTTTTTTGTGGTGAGAACACTTAAAATTTACTCTTCGCAATGGTCAAGAATGCAATACATTGGCTATTTTTTTGTTGTTGTTGTTTTTGGGAAGTGGACAGAGTCTCACTTTGTCAGCCAGGCTAGAGTGCAGTGGCATCATCATAGCTCATTCCAGCCTCGAACTCCTGGGCTCAAGTGATCCTCCTGCCTCAGCCTCCTGAGTAGTTGGGACTACAGGTGCACACCACCACGCCCGGCTAATTTTTCTATTTTTAGTAGAGACGGGGTCTCGCTCTTGCTCAGGCTGGTCTTGAACTCCTGAGCTCAAGGGATCCTCCCGCCTCGGCCTCCCTCCCATAGTGCTAGGATTACAGGCATGAGCCACTGTGCCTGGCCCATCTATAAATATTTCTTATGTCCCAAATTTTCCCCTTACCTACGCAACTTCCTTTTTACAGGCTCTCTCATTTCTGCTTTGATATTCTATTTGTAAGAGTATACATTCTTCTTCTTTGAATGAGAAATATTGGTTATCTAGAATGTTCTTCTGTTTCTTGGGACATATGTTCTTCTGAAACAGATCTTCTGTTTGCATACGATGCTCCTTATCCCCTCCCTCCTTCCTTTTTACTTTTTCCTTGGCTGTAAAATTCCTGCATACTTCCCAGGTCTGTTTTTGTCAGCTTCTTTATCTACGACAGTGACAGCTCTGTCAATATACTTAAATATACTGTGTTTTGTGCCACATTTACATTGCCCTAGTGGCACATCCCCCAGAAGCTGAGCTTAAGGCTTGGTATTAATGCGTGCTGTTTAGAAATTAGGCTCTTCTAACTGAGACTCAGAGCTCCAGTTAGAAGAGCCTTATTTCTTTTTCTTTTATACATTTATCCCCAACACCACCATTCTTCATGTTCATCTTTGTATTGGTACACGTTCTTTTATCTCTATTACTTGATCCGTCAGCTTCAAATGATCTCTTTTGAATGGGGAAAGGTGAAAAAGATAAAACAATTCAGATTTTTATCTATATAGGGAAAAAACGCAGCAGCAGTTGGAGCAATTGGTCATTGCTCAGGGGGGTTACAGAACATACATTTGCCTACCTCAAAAAGTTGCATAAAAGATTTAGAAATAGAAATGTTTGGCCTGGCATGGTGGCTCACATCTGTAATGCTAGCACTTTGGGAGACTGAGGCAGGAGGATCACTTGAGGCCAGGAATTTGAGACCAGCCTGGGCAATATAGCGAGATCTTATCTCTACAAAAAAAATTTTTTTTAATTAGCCACGTGTGGTGGTGCATGCCTGTAGTCCCAGCCACTTGGGGAGGCCGAGGCAGGAGGATCGCTTGAGCCCAGAAGTTTGAAGTTGTAGTGAGCTATGATATCACCGCACTCTTGCCCAGCCAACAGAGAAAGACCCTGACTCAAAAAAAAAAAAAAAAGTTTTCCCCGGTACTTTCAGGGAACACACTACTGTGCCAGCGCAGTCAAAGGAGAGATCTGGACATAAAGAAAACTTGGCCAATTAGTTTATAAAGACAGTAAGAACAAAAAAGATAAGACACACCTCTCCCCCTTCTGACGTTACAGAATTCCTCACTTTCTCCTCCTCGCTTCTCTCGGTGAGGAGCTCCACTGTTATTCCTGCCATCTTCTCCTCCGTGCTTCACTTCACCTTTTCCTTCGACTGCTACCGCCGGCATGTCCCCAATGCTGCCATTTCCAGGAGGTACTTGAACATCTTCAGGAAAACCAGAATTTTCCATGGGCTGACTGAGATCACCTCCCAAGTAACACTGAAATGGTCCACTGTTTGATGTAAAGCTGTCTAAAGACTGCAAATTTAAAACGACACTTAGTTAAAAGCTATAAACAAATTATACACCACATTATAACAGACACTGGAGAGTTCAGAGGGGAAGGGGGAGGGATGAAAAATCACCTACTGGGTACAATGTACACTATTCAGGTGATGGGTACATCAAAACCCAGACTTCGCTATACAATATGTACATGTAACAGAACTCAACTTGTACTTCCTAAGCTATTGAAATAAAAAAAATTATAGGCTGGGTGCGGTGGCTCACATCTGTAATCCTAGCACTCTGGGAGGCCAAGGCAGGTGGAATGTTTGAGCTCAGGAGTTCGAGACCAGCCTGAGGAAGAGCGAGACCCCGTCTCTACTAAAAAAATAGAAAGAAATTAGCTGGACAACTAAAAATATACATAGAAAAAATTAGCATGGTGGCACATGCCTGTGGTCCCAGCTACCCAAGAGACTGAAGCAGGTGGATCCCTTGAGCCCAGGAGTTTGAGGTTGCAGTGAGCTATGATGACGCCACTTGCATCCCACCTGGGGCGACAGAGCAAGACCGTCGCAAAAAAAAAAAAAAAAAAAGAAGCCATATAGAGACCATTATAGATTTTAAAAAATACTTTTATAAGTTGAAATCCATGAGAAAAGGAAACTGTTCAAATCACAACTGGCAAACAATAAATGTGATATTGGGCTGGGCGCAGTGGCTTACGCCTGTGATCCTAGCACTCTGGGAGGCCGAGGCGGGCAGATTGTTTGAGCTCAGGAGTTCGAAACCAGCCTGAGCAAGAGCGAAACCCCGTCTCTACTAAAAATAGAAAGAAATTAATCGGACAACTAAAAATATATAGAAAAAATTAGCCAGATGTGGTGGCACATGCCTGTAGTTCCAGCTACTCAGGAGGCTGAAGCAGGAGGATCGCTTGAGCCCAGGAGTTTGAGGTTGCTGTGAGCTAGTATGATGCCACGGCACTCTAACCCAGGCAACACAGTGAGATTCTGTCTCAAAAATAAAAAATAAAATAAAAAAAATAAATGTGATATTGGTTGCCCAGAAAAAGAACCTGAAAAGTACCTTGAGTTTCAGGGAGAGGATGTAAAAACATCAAACAGAAATGCAGCTGTCAAAACCACCCTCATCATTATCAGAAAAGTTTAAGAGAAAAAAAAATTCATGGACTTTTCATAATTTTTTTTCAAATTTTCTCTTTCAATACTGAATCTTAACTGAAATTTGAAAATTATTTCACTGAAAATTCCAGTCCAATGGATTATAGTCAATGTGAAGAATAGATTTGTTTGAAAATTATTCAAGTTTTTTGAACATTAATCAATGTTTCAAACATAGGGAATAGCATAAAGTTTTTCCTCTGAATACCCATCCTATCCCAGAATATTTATAAATATATTAATACATATTATAAATTATAATATTTAATTGTTCTTAACTTTCTTGGAATATTCCAGATTTTATATACTTTTTCTTCATAAAAAATAATTAAAAATACAAATGTTTAAACATTTTGGAGGTATGTTTTCAAAGGAAAAAAACCACATGTACATTTGCTACCAATGGAAGTAATCCATTGAATTGTGATATATCATTGTGAAAATTACCAATCAGAAAATGTCATTTTTACCTCTTCTTGTCCAAACTGCTCCATAGAATCACAGTAAACTTCACTGTCTGAATCACTTGTCAAATGCTGAATTCCTGTAATATCTTCAACATGATCATCATTTATATCTAAATATGAACAAATGTCCAGGTAGATTAATTATACTCTAATAAAGGAAAAACATTTATTCCATTTTCAAAATTTATCAGCCCTATATTATTTGCATACTGAGAGACAAATTTGATTTACTGAGCCGCACTTTTTTTAACTTGATAAAACTTTAAAATTAGTTGATAATTTTTGTTTGAAAAGATTACAAAGTATTTTCTGATTGAATTCAATGAAGATTACTGTCTAGATGAAATCTTTCAAAACCTAGTAACTTTATAAGAGGAAACTAACTACCAAGTAGGAGGCCTAAATGTAGAATGCAACTATGCAAGTTTGGTTGTTACAGTAAGAAATGATATTTTTTATATGTACAACTACTACATATTACTGAAAATTTTAAAATAAAAATAAATAAAACAAAAAACAAATGTTTCTTGGTTTCTCAACACAACCTCAGCAATGTCAATAATTCACCACATACACACTATGGGATCACCCCTAGACCCCTGGGATATAAAGACTATAACTTGTCTTGCTGATTGGAGAACAAAGGCATCATATAACCAAAGTTTAAAAGAAACATCAGGAATAAAAGTAAAAATTTCAAAGATTTTATTTTAAAATTTCATATGATAACTCAATAAAAATATAAAAGCCTTGGCCCTAACACACTCTTTTTCCAAGCTATAAACCCTTAGAATATTAATAAACCCTCAAATATTACCAAATAAGAGATTTTAAAATTCTAAACTGCTCCTAAATATCCTACAATTATTAAAAGAATATTTTATTCACAGGGAAGAGGCTGGACAGGAAGTATTTGGGGACGACACCTTGGTGAATGCAGACAGTAGTTTTTCCAGTTTGCTCCAAGTGTTGGTCTACGGGTTCTACTTCTTCAGTGCTTGTGCCATTCGGGGAAGAACTGGCGTGAGTGTCATCCTGTATATCCTGAACAAAGCCATCTTTATCATAGCCATTAGTCACAATGATTTCCAGATTCTCATGATCTGCTGATTTCTTCATCATTTTCTTATCTTTTATGAGACAATGGAGAGATTCATAAAAGTTTACAGGAGGTCAACTTCTGCACACTATGTTCTAATAACCAGTAGTCATTTCTCCAATCTACCATAATCCCTTTGAAGAATTTCCTACACGGATTAAATAGATGGGCTGCTCCTTGAAAAGGGGTTTAACATATGCTGAGAGCTCACACAAACTGCTAGCTTCAAAACTGCTTCAGTTCCCTGGAAATCTTCTAGAATCCCTTTTAAAAAATAATCTCTGAAGGTCTTTACACTCTCTTAAGCATAGGCAAATTGCTCTATGACATCTAGCAGCTCAAAGGGGTCCATGTAGCTGATAAAAAGATCCTTAAATCCTTTGGGAGTACAGTAGTTAAAAATAAAAAAATAAGCCCTTAAAGAAGGTATTATTCATCACACTTTACTGGAAAGGGAAGGCAAAACTAAGCTGTGTGGTTTCTTTGTGTCTTTCTGTCTCCCCTTTCTAAAACAGTCTTCCCATGAATCATTGGTATTCTTACTAACAAGACCCCTAATGCACTATACCTCATGATTCCAACGTTCCTTCCTCATCAGAACATATACCTGTATCCTATTCTCTGGATTCCCTTCTACTTTTGATAAGATATTGAGACTTTACCTTGTCTCCTATCCTTGGTAACGTATGTATATTCATATTGGAACAATATATTGAAGTAATATATGTCTAGGCAGCATTATTTGCAGGAGCGGCCTATTCTCGCCAGCCTTCAATTAACACCTACTGCATTCATATCTCAGGCTGGCTGGCCCTGTATTCTGTAGGACAGCCTTTTGGTCCACAGCGATCCTGGGTAAAGGGTCAACGGCCCACATCCCAACACAATACCAAATCAGCCCAAATGTCTTCATATCCTTTTATCTTGTTTAATGTAAAATTATTAACCCATTATCCAAAAATTACCATTATCACTTTGTTCTGCTCCTTTCACTTTTTCTTGGGCCTCTTCTTCCTCAGACTCAGCCCCACTGTCACTGCTTTCAGCTTTCCCGTTAACAGCTTTGGCATTTGGAGTAGAAGTCAGAACATTACCGAGATCTGAAACATAAAATTACCACTTAATTGCTAATGTGGTAATATAGGATAATGCCATAATTTCCAAAATATACTGTAATTAAAAAATAACTAATAAAATCATTTTAAATTGTTAGAATTTTATACATAACAGTATTCTTTTCTTTGACTATAAATATATATATATATATTACATAGACAAATCTCTCCAGATATCAGTTTATAATAAAAATGATAAAGTTATCTTAGATCCTTTCTAAGGATCAAGGCAGAGGATAAATTTTTTTTTTTTTGAGACAGAGTCTTATTCTGTTGCCCAGGCTGGAGTGCCACGGTGTCAGCCTAGCTTATAGCAATCTCAAACTCAAGTGACCCTTGTGGGCTCAAGTGATCCTCCTGCCTCAGCCTCTCAGGTAGCTGGGACTACAGTCATGAGCCACAAAGCCCAGCTAATTTTTCTATTTTTAGTAAGAGACAGGGTCTTGCCCTTGCTCAGGTGGGTTTTAAACTCCTAAGCTGAAGAGATCCTTCTACCTCAGCCTCCCAGAGATTACAGGTGTGAGCCACTGTGCCCGGCCAGGATAAATTATTTTTAAGTTAACATCAATCAAAACAGTAAAGTTAGAGATAAATGCTCTTCATCATATACGTAAATGAAGAGATACTTCCTATACTCTAGCATGCTGAAAACATAAATATAATATTTTTGGTCCTACCAACAATCTCATCAGTATTACAGTTGGACTCCATTTAAAAAATTTTATTCCTTTCTTACCTTTAGGGTTTCGGGTACATCACTTACATTATTATTTTTCTTTTCTTTTATTTTTTTCTTTTGCCCAGCATCCTTGCAGAGTTAATGACTTACAATATGTCTTTATGATATTTAAGTTTTTTCTTAAAGCATCAGTTAATGTGATCAATCACTTACAGAAGCAAATTGTCCTACTGGACAAAGTTATTCCCTGAAGGTAAATACACAGAGCTTCTCAAATTTAACGTGCATATGAATCACCTGAGATCTACTTCAGCTGCAGATTCTGAAAGGTCCGGAGTGATCTAAGATTCTGCATTTCCATAAAACTTCCATATGCTGTCAGTGCCGTTGGCTACTGGACCATGATTTGAGAACACAGATTGGAAGACGATATTTTTGAGATAGCAATACTCCCCCAAATGATCTACCAATTCATTGCAATCTCTATCAAAATCCCAGCTGGCCTTATTGCAAAAATTGACAAGCAGATTCTAAAATTCATATGAAAATCTGAGGAGGGATCAAGAATACCCAAAACAATCTTGAAAAAGAACAAAACTGGAGGACTCACACTTTCTAATTTCAAAACTTGCTACAGATGTGTATTCTGAAAATGTCCATTTTCAGATGTGAAACTGATACATTTGTTCTATTGGGCCTAAATGGCTACTTTTTTTTTTTTTTTTTGAGACAGAGTCTCACTCTCTTGCCCAGGCTAGAGTGCCATGGCGTCAGCCTACCTCACAGCAACCTCAAACTCCTGGGCTCAAGGGATCCTCCTGCCTCAGCCTCCCAGAGTGCTAGGATTACAGGCGTGAGCTACCACACCCAGCCTAAATGGCTACTTTTAACAAGATGCTTCGTTTAAAAAAAAAGTCAAGACTGCAAACTGCCTTGCAATTTGGCAGTATCTTACAAAATTACAAACACCCATCAAACACTTCTAATTCCATTTCTATTTTTTTAATGAGATTTAAGTCAGTATCTATTATTTCTCGTAGATATACTGTCACGTATGTACAATTTCTCAGGAGCATTTTTTGATGAGCAAAAGAGGAAATAATCTAATTGTCCATCAGAATGGTTCAGGCTAAATTTACAGTGCAGGTCCACAATCCTTTACTCACAACCCTTAGACCCAGATCTGTTTTGAAATCTCAAGTTTTCTAATTTTGTGAAGGTCATATGGTACATATGCCATTTGGTATATTATGTAACATCTCCAATAGAGCCTAAGGCAACTCTCACTAAAAAAAGAAAATAAGATTTTTGCAGCAAAATATATGAATAGTTACACTAAATAGGATAAAGATTCAAAATAGCCTCATGTCATTTCAGGTCAGTTTTGTTCCTCAATTAGCTCAACAGACAGGTTTTGCTGCCAAATAAGTTACCAAAAAATGCTGGCTTTCAAAGCATTTGGGATGCTTAAGTTATAGCTAAGTAACTGGACCTGTGCCTTTTATTACCATTATTCATTCTTCGTTTTGTAATTTGTTATTTAAATAAATGCCTCTGGCCAGTAGACAAGACACTGCAAAAGCAGGTCCAGTGTATTCCCCTCTGCATCCTAAAAACATGTTTGACTAAGAGAAAACATTTAATTTTTTTTTTTGAATTGAGTAAGTGTGAACTATAAGAACTATTTGTTAATATTTGACTCCTCTAACAGAGTCATGCCCTGTAAGCAGTCACTATCAGATACACATGGTTTATAACCATGACAGGCACAAACTGCAAGGCCATATTACAGTACAGGAAGATTACTGTTCTAAAACGCTGCAATTTCTATCAATTATTAAAAGATGCCTTGTAAATAGGGATGCCAGGGAAAAAGAAAAAAAAAGGATGCCAGGCTGATTTTTATTTAAAGTGCATACAATTTTCATTTAAATTTACTCTTGTGGTGTTGTTTCACTCTGCTTTCTAAAAAAATTTAAGGAACAAATGTTTACAGCTAGTACCAGCAAAGTTTGTATTTTATTCAACTCCTACTAGGATGTGAAACATAACTTTTAATTCTTCATTGAGAACATGAATACAATACTCTAAAAAATAAAAACCAAGCTGATGTCTTGTTTTAGCTTGCTAGGTTATAGTTAAACCATACCATAAACATACATATCTATTTTAAAAGTAGCTAGAAAATCATTTAATCCATGGTAATATTAATATAATTCCTAAAGCAAAATAGAAAATATAATCTATCAAAATTAAACCATGAATTCTATTATAACTTTGTATATCACCTGGTATGTTTTATTAATAATAATGTACACTTAATGGTTAAAGTTTATAGGGTTTATAGTATTCTGGAACTTCATACAATGTGTTTGCCTAGAATGAAAACTCCTGGATGACAAGATTAGAAATTCTATAAATTTGTGTAGAATTCTTCTGACATGTAAATTCTGGACAAAATTTTTACATGGATTTCATTATTCCTACCTTCTAAATATTTAGAGATTTTCTCCAGGCGGACTAGCATGTGAAAGTAAAAAAAAAAAAATTAGACATATAAATATTAATGCACGCATAATATATCAGTTGCAGAATTGAAAAATAGGTAAAATAGTCCAACCTGAGGTTACATCAGGACTCCTGCCAGTCTTTTTGTCCTCTACAATTTCATAAAATGGGCCTATGACATGCAGCAGTTCTTCAACTTTCTCAGTCATCGGCATAGTCTCAAGAATCTGTGATCAAAAGCAACAAATATTGTGAAATCACAAACTTAATTTGATCTACACTAGTATCAAATAATCTACTATTTCCAATTTATTGAGAATTTTGAGATTTGAGGGGCATTAACAGACTCCCTAAAGGATCTATATTAATTACATACAATTGTATATTCACTCCTACAGAAGTTTCAAATATAGCTAAAGATCCAAAGGCATTCTCATTTTGAAGACTATTTTACATAAGCTTCATATAAAATGTCATACAATGATTTATAAATTTTATTTATTTATTTTTTGAGACAGAGTCTCGCTCTGTCACCTGGGCTATAGTGTCGTGGCATCAGCCTAGCTCACAACAACTTCAAACTCCTGGGATCAAGCAATCCTCTTGCCTTAGCCTCCTGAGTAGCTGGGACTACAGCATGCCCAGCTAATATTTCTTTCTTTTTTTTAGGCCACTGGACCAATTGTATAAGAGATAATTTTTCTATTTTTAATATAGACAGGGTCTTGCTCTTACTCAGGCTAGTCCCAAACTCCTGACCTCAAGCAATCCTCCTGTCTCAGCCTCCCCAGAGTACTAGGAATACAGGCATCAGCCACCATGCCCAGCCAATAATCTATAAACTGTACATTAAAAAACTAGGGACTTTCGTGCTTGCTTCGGCAGCACATATACTAAAAACCAGGAACTTGTTATTATACAATCATCAAATTTAAAAAGCACAATAAATTAACTGAAAAGGCATCCAACTAAATAAGTATCAACTGGTGACTGATCAAAGAAATTAAAGTACTTCGATATATGGACTATTATGCAGATATTAAAAACAATAAAACTAGCTCTGTGTGTGCTGATCAGAAAAGTATCTATAATTTCTTTTTTTTTTTTTTTTTAAGACAGGGTCTTACTATCACCCAGTGCAGTGACACGATCATAGCTCACTGCAGCCTTGAATTCCTGTGCTCAAACAATCCTCCTGCCTCAGCCTCCTGAGTAGGTGGGTCTGCAGGCATGCGCCACCATGCCTGGCTAATTTTTTTTATTTTTTGTAGAGGTGAGGTCTCACTATGTTGCCCAGGCTGGTCTTGAACTCCCGGCCTGAAGTGATCCTCCTGCCTCGGCTTCCTAAAATGCTGGGATTACAAGTGTGAGCCACCTACCTGTCCTTATAATTTTTCTTTACAGAAAAAAAAGCTAGTTGCTGCACGGCATGTTTAATATGATGCCAGTCTTGGTTTTCCTTTCTTTTTTTAATAATTAGAGATATGTATCTATAGATAGACAGATTTCTTTTCTCAATCGATCTACAAAATACAATTAAAAGTAATTACCACTAAACAATGCAAATTGAGGGAATGAGGAAGACTCAATTTTCATTTTATACTTTTTTTAATGTTTGTTTTTTTAACATTTACATATACTGTATTACTTTTATTATAATGAACAAATATATTATTTTAAGCAAGTAAAATCCTTTATCCTTCTTGCTTATTTTTTCAGCTTATATATAGTTTTTTAATTAAAATTTTATTTTTCTTTTTTAACCTATGTTGGTAGCCTGTTTTGATACATGCAGTTTTAAAGATACTTTCCCTGCTTTACTGTTTATTTATTGTCCATCTTCCACAATAGAATGTCAGCTCAATGAAAAAGGGCCTTCATCTTTTTGTTTTTATTCACTCCTGTATTTGTAGTTTCCAGCACATAGAAGGTATTTAATAAACAACCTAGTTTAAAACACTAAAATTGTTGTTCAAACAACATGCTTTTATTTCTAAAACTGATACAGGATAAATTATCAGTAATCTGTGGTAACCGGCAACTCTGATACGATCCTGAGCTGAGATATGCCCATCAACATCACCACCCAGCACGTGTATGTGTGTGGAAGGAGGTTGCTGAGAGAAATTATACAGAATAAACTATTCACAATCACTGGTTTTAGTGATGGTAATTTAATTTTATTGCTCATAGTAAATTATGTAACAGATAGGAGTGAAAGAATGCTTTAATCACAAAATTTGTGATTTGTAATATATTTGGTAGTATATTTGCAATATATTTGTAATTTGTAATATATATGGATTATAATAATTCTGAGAATTAGATTCAAACCGAAAACTAAAACCATAGGGTAATGTTTACTTCAATGTGACCAAAGTCACAGCTTATAATAAATGGCAAAGAAATAATTCCAACATAAGTCAGCAGCCTTTACACTACCCCACACTGCTATAATACAAAGACTTGACTTAGCAGAATCCCGTAAGCCAACCACATAACCCATCCTGAACCCCAATCAACACCTCCTTTGATCCTCCTCTTGTAGTTATCTCTCAATTAAAATTTACAAAAAATCTTTCTTGAATTTGTCCTTAAGTAAAGCTACTCGATTCAGTACTTGAGTTTTTCATGCCTCATAAGATAAGGAAATGAATTGTGGACTCAAAAATGTCAGAACTAGAGAAAAGAAGTATATGTTAGCACTAAGCAAATACAAACTGCATACTTATTCTTTCAATAAGCTATTAAGAGAATTTCAGTAGTCAATACAGTGAGAACACAAGTGACCAAAGCAAGACACACTCAGAATTTAAGAGGTTACTCTCTGAAGAAGAAACTTTAAAAATACACAAACCAAGAAGGATGATCTTAGCCATTCACAAAATTTCCTCCCCGATACCAATGCTAGAACACAAGAATGGCAAGCACACACGCACACATGAGATAGAGATGGAAAAAAAGACACACAGACAGACAAGCAAATCTCAGTCTAGGAAACCACTACCTATCCTGAAAGGCCCTATCTAAAGTTGTAAGTTAATCAAGCTAATTCAGCATATTGTAACCTATCCAAACAAAGAATGTCTTAACAGAAATATCTGGTAAGCCGCATGGACTCTGGAAGAGTAACATCTAAGCACAATAATTTTTCTAGGTTTATCCAGCACTTTTCCTTGGTGAGAGACATCAGTTTTTGATGATGAAAATATACTGGAAAGGTGCAGACATATTCTATTAAAGCAAAGACTAACTTCCTCAGGCTTCTTTTGTCCAACATGAACACATACATGAAAGGCATCAAATCCCAGTGATCTACTGTCTGTTCAACAGACAATATTATAACAGTAATCACTAATTCGGTCTCCCAAGTGCTTCTGACCTTTTGGGAAGTGTCCTACATATCAGTCCTGAGTACGCTGATCACTAGAAAAGTCTATCACCCACTGGAAGTTATGGAATTGGAACTCTGGTTTTACCATCAATCTGCAGAAGATGGTTATCATGAGTCAATCCTGGGTTATCAAAAGTCAACCCTCAGCGCTCAGAGAAAGCCAATGTTCTACACTTGTTGAGCTATGAACTAGACTCTCAGCCATGGTAATTTTCAGGTTCTATCCTTTACAAAATCCTGCCCTAATCCTCCCTTTATTCCAGTGATTATCCCAGTCTCTTTGAAATCCTGAAATAATTAGTCTGGGGTCATTCTGGGGCATTTCTATTTTTTCACAAGGTCCCCTAGTGACGCTAGTGTGTATCGAGGGTCAATACACTGATCTCTCTTTAAATTCCATACACATAGTGCACATTATTCAAGTACTATAATAGCTCAATACTCTGGAAATCTCCATCAGATAGCCTCAAACATTTATTAAAAAAATAGAATTCTATACTTCCCTCTGATTATGAATCAAAATAAACTTTATCTAAAGAAACATGGATTTTCCCCCCAAACCATATTGCTTAGTTTATTCCTCAAAGCTAATATCTTACTAAATTACGTTAAGAGAATTTTTTACCCCAGCAACTTGTTCTGTGATATTTGACTGGATAATTTATAAATTATGAAAAGCAATTTTCTATAAAATGTTATCCATTACAAAATATAAATTAAATTCATGAAGTTTCTGAAACCTTTGAATACAAAGTCATGGAATGAGATTTATACTCTAAGGAGTAACACCAAAGAGCAACAGTACAGTGATTTGTGAACTATATTTAAAAACATGATATAATGACTAATGACTGCTTCAGTTAGTAAATTATTAGAATCAGAAAAAGTCCTATCAGTTAGTTAGCAGCTGCAGGGGAAAGAAAAAAAAAGAAAAAGTCCCAAATTCAATAATAAAATCTTTGGTGCGCACTGCACTCTTTGTGTATGCATATACCCGTCCCTCCCTCCCTCCTCCCCCCCTCCCCTGCCTAACATCCAATAGATGTTATTCATATATATGCACTTATGTGTTGATCCGTTAATACCAATTTGACGGTGAGTACATGTGGTGCTTGATATTTGAAACTTGGACTGAGGGGGGGAGGGAGGGCAAGGGTAACACACGTAACCTAAACATCTGTACCCCCATATTATGCTGAAATAAAAAAAAAAAAAATCTTTGGGATAATATACTACCCCACAAGATTATTTAGACACATGTAATTTTATCTACCGATATCCATAAAGCTATCTCTGAAAATAATTCAAAACAGTGATGAAATTTCCAGTTTATGGATATCCTAATATTTTTAAATTTACCTCCAGAAGTTCACTATAAATTTTATTATATTCACAATATGAAATTAAATTTTAAAACTCTCAATGAAAACAGTGTGTTCTTTAAATTAGAGAGGCAGTTATAGAAATCCATAGGCAGTAAAAGCATTTTAAGACAGCTCAAAGCAGCAGTATAGTTTTAATCTTTCTTGGGGAAAAAAGTAGAATACACATTGTTTCATCCCCCTGTCACTTTAAATTGTGGCGAAGAAAAAAGAAATATAAAAAAAAAACACAAACTATGTCTTTACCATTAATTAATAAAATTAGATAGAAAAAAGTAGGTAAGTTTTACTTAATGTGTCAATTCATCTTTATATTATAGAAATATGTCCTAAAAATTATAATGATATTTAAGGTAAAGAAAAAGAAATAGTTATCAAACCAAAAAGGTTTTAGATTATCTTCCTTTTTCTGCTTTTAAAAGGCTCCTTTGTTATTGTGTTATTGATATAGTTAAGAGCCAAAAGAACTAAACTCTGTCCTCTGTTACAGATAAAGTCTCACTAAATAAAAATTGTGAAACTGTAACAAAGGGCACAACTTTTAGCTGTGTAGAAGAGATTAAAAAAAAAACTGGGATAAATCTACTAAATAGAAATTACTACAGAGACGAATCCCATCAAACCATCTGGCAAAAAATTAGTCCTTTTTAGATATTTTCCTTATGTTCAAAGCTAATTTATTTAAGATTATCAAATATAGATTTCACAACTTCTGATTCATGTCCAACATAAAAGTGGTCCTCTATAAAAAGGCTCTAAGATCATCTTTAATTGCTTTTTTCCCCCTTTTTTCCTTGGTTTTCTATTCCATCTTAAAGATCAGATCAATTTTTAAATCTTTGATTTCTTCATAAATCTGTTCCTCAAAACAATACCTTGGACACAACTGAAAGAGCTAGATAATAAGGAATGAATGTCCTTCTTTGGTAATTAGCAGAGAACATAAAAGCATCCTTATCTTACTCTGCTTCTGAAGGATCTATACATTCACAGAGAAATGCTTGGTACTAACAAGTCCAGTGATGCGAGTATCTCAATTTATGAGTCAAAACTTGTATGAGAACATTGTTGAGCAGTCATGTTGACTACTTCTCCTGAATAAAAAGTTCCAAAGCAGAAATGTTTTCAAGACCATCTAGGTACTTTCCAGACTCCAGAGTAAGGGACACCAATATTTTCAAAGATTCTTATCCCCACACATCCTCCAGAAGCTGACTATAGAGAAAGACAGGGAAAATGAAAAAAACAAAGAAACAATGTGATACATCTTAAGGAAAAAAACACCTTAAGGTGAACAAATAAAGCCCTAATAAATTCAATAATCTAGATTCTATAGTATAACATACTACAATCTTCTTGTTCCTTAAAACAAAGCAGCTAATTTGTCAGATCACAAAATTAAATCAGAGCTGTTCTGAAATTTTTTATTTTCTACTAAGAATTATTTTTCCTACCTTTTTCATTTCTTCAACATATGCAATCATGGCTTCCTCTTTGGTCATATCACCCAATGAATTCCAAGCATCCCTAGAAATGAAAATATCCAAATAACAACAGAAAGACACCTGATGTTCAATTGCTCAGAATACAATTTATAGTTGATGCTACATAGGGTCATTTATTCAAAACAGGCCCTCCTTAAGGCCATGTTATGTTTCCAAAGGAACCCTTTAAATGCACCACCTTGAAGAAAACTATAAGAAATAAACTGGCAAATTAAACAGTACTTAAATAAGTATGGAACCCATCTATATATTAATAAGCCACAGAGACTATAGGCTATTCATAAATATTTGCTAAGAACTCTTTAAAACTTTTTATATCATTATAAAGAACAGTAACACAAATGAATATTTTAGAAGACTATGTAAATTGTCACAGGCATGTTTTAAATGAACAGAAGTTTTGATTAAAAGTTTCCATTAATTAATTAATTTATTTATTTTCACTTTTTTTTTTTTTTTTTGAGACAGAGTCTCGCTTTGTTGCCCAGGCTAGAGTAGAGTAAGTGCCGTGGCATCAGTCTAGCTCACAGCAACCTCAAACTCCTGGCCTCAAGTAATCTTCCTGCCTCAGCTGCCCGGAATAGCTGGGACGACAGGCATGCGCCACCATGCCCAGCTAATACTATCTATATATTTTCAGTTGTCCAGCTAATTTCTTTGTATTTTTAGTACAGACAGGGTCTGATTCTTGCTCAGGCTGGTGTCGAACTCCTGACCTCAAGCAATCCTCCTGCCTCAGCTTCCCAGAGTGCTAGGATCACAGGCATGAGCCACTGTGTCCAGCCAAGTTTTCATTAATTTAAATATGATTCCACAGGACAAACTTCTATGGGCATAAATTTTTTAAAAATTAAAAATTAAAAAAACAATTTAAATAAAAGCCTAACTTAAACACTTTAACTAAAAGTGAAAATGGTTTCTTATTTCTAAAAGAATGAAAATGTGAGTGACAGAAAATTTTTGAATCCCTAGATAATAAGAACAGTCCTTTCAAACTTTTGCCTGACATGAAAACCTCCCTTTTCATACAGTTTTCCTAAAAGGAGTTTAACTCCACCACAGGTCAATTCCAGGAGAAAAAAATGTGAAGCAAATAAGTAAATTTTCTTAAAATGGAGAGATTAAATAACATATTGGTATTTCATTTAACTTATTACTTTATGATTATTCATAAAGATCTTAGAGGAAACTACAATATTAAGAAATCTTCACACAAGCTTATGGCACTTGCAGTTCAGGGTGAAGAAAATGAGCATCAAAATGCTTGGTGTTCATGAACCGGGTTCTATCTGAGTAAAAACAAAAACAAAAAACATGTGGCTCTTAAAACATGCTTCAGCAATCAGCATATCTTGTTCATAAAGTATCTAAAATTGAATTTTGACAGATATTTGTAAAGTGTTCAATAGCATGTAAGAATATTAGGCTGGGTGTGGTGGCTCATGCCTGTAATTCCAGCACTTTGGGAGGCTGAAGCAGGAAGATTGCTTGAGGCCACGAGTTCGAGACTAGCCTGGGCAACATGGTGAAACACTATCTCTACAACAAATAAGAAAAATTAGCTGGGCATGGTGGTATACACCTGTAGTCCCAGCTACTTGGGAGGCTGATGCAGGAGGAAGTCTTGAGCCCAGGGGTTTGAGGCTGCAGTGCGGCTATGATGACGCCACTGCATGCCAGCCTGGGCCACAGAACAAAACCTTGTCTCAAGAAAAAATAAAAAAAAAAGAATATCAAATGTTAGTCATAGTCAATTGGGAAAATGGCACAGGTATCTCAATAGTTTATAATTCTTTTAAGGATATTTAAAAATCTAATTTCTATTTGAGTACAGTGGGTCAGAGATGAAAGCTTAGACAACTTAGTGTGGCAATACCTAAGTCATAATAATCTTAGTTATTTATTATCTTAAAGGCTCAGAGCAAACAGTGTCACCTGATGAGCAAAAGTCATTATTTTTCTTGGCAAGTAAAAGAGGCAGTTAAAGTTTGTTTCTTTAACTTAGTGTGGAAGTTGCTTTTGGATCAAAAAAAACTCCATAAAAGGAAAGATTAACTGAAAATGTTTTTTATCTTAGATACACCTATCCCTTTTGGTTTTATTGTTTTCCTCTCTTCCCTGAGAGTTTCCTATTTCTGTAGAATTTTGTTAAGAGGACCTGGAGGATAAAAATTGAACCCAGTACCTACGACACTTTATGCACAGAATAATATATAACCACATAAGTGACAGCCATATGAATTATGTCATTAAAACTGAAATTCTTTCATAGCTGTATATATAAATTTACCATTTATATCTTCCAATAGGATCCCAGAATGCAGGCCTTGAAAGTTTACACGGTCCTTCAGTTGCCTGTTTATAGAAGCTATAGAACTTGAGCATCATTTCATTTGTTGGCTGGAACGAACCTATTGGAAACATACATTAAATACACATCACTTAGGTAATACAATCCATAATCTAAGGTTATAAATTAACTTAGCTATACTAATAATGATTTTATATTTCATGAATAGTTCAGATAATAATTTATTTCTACCTTATAGAAACAAAAGTCATGGCTCTGTTGTTCTTTCCTTTGATTTAAAAAACACTCTGAGATTCTCAATTTTAATAACAATGCCTAAGACCGTTCAATAAATAAAAAAACAAATGAATAAACACGCTGTAGGTATAACCAAAGTAACTGGCAAATGTCACTTTAAAAACAAATATGTTAAAATGCAGATTAACTTATTACACAACTATAATAAGGTATTTTTATTCAAAGTTTCTGACAAATCAAAACTGACTAGCATAAATGAAAAAACTACAGGTATACTCCGCCAAATTTCAATTTCTCAGTAGATAAGGAATTTTGGGCAAAAGCCAAATAGTAGAAAAAGAATTCATCTAAGATAAAAAAGATTTCTTACTTCCTACCTCTGTAATTTTGAAGACATAGATTTCTTTGAAGTCTTCATATATATTTCTAGCATACCTATTACTTTTTTCATGTTTAAAATTTTTCAAACTGTATAAGCAAGTCCTATAAGTTGCAGTACTATTAGTAACAGTGAAAAAATTAGTATGTTAATAATAAATTGGTTTTATAATAAATTGCTAAATAATTATGATATATACATATAACAGGTTATTTACAGTATAGCTATAAAAACATGTTGTAGAAAAATATAAATAATGGCATTAGAAGTTTCATAATCTACCATAAAATGAGAAACAAAGCAGTTAAAAACAGCATGTATGATGCACTTTTGCAAAATAAGTATTTGTATACATTAAAAGTACAGTAGAGGATAAACATCAAAATGTTAAAAGATGTTATCTCTGGATAGTAGGTGTACGGATTATTTTATTTTCCTTTTGGCTTATTTGTTTCAAAAATATTTTAGCATCAATGTGTATTACTTTTATAACAAAAATCATTAAAAGTAAAGTTAAAATTGTAAAAATATATTTTAAAAAGTTTCTAAACTGCATAATAAACAGATAATATGTAGTAATCAAAAGCTATCAGTTTATAAAAGCTGCGGAAATTACCATACAGACAAGCTGAGAGCTGGTGTTTCAGGTTTGGCCAAGAGTGTATAATTAATTCTAAAATCACAATAATAATTATCTACATAATATATGCACATTTAGAAGTATCTATCAGATACTGAGTTTTAATGGTATAGTCCTTTATATAGCAGAGGGGAAAAAATGGAGAAATCACAGTTAAAAATGTTTACCTGTCTACCACCCCTATGGCTTAAAAAAATAATAATTAATTAAAAAATGGTTACCTATTTAAATGACAGAAATATAAATTTAAAACATCAAAAGTTGCATCTCAAAATATGAGATGAAGTCAACCAAATAAGATTTGAAAGTATATTGGCTTAGGTGAATGTTATACACATTATAATAGATTAAAAACAAAAACTGGAAACATTTATCGAACATATTCTATGTGTAAAGCACTTGATAAAGTAAGATGTCTGTCCTCAAGGCACTCACGCATAATATATCTGATATACGTGTTTGAAATATTACCTAAGAATTTAAGTTTCTAAAGGCCAAGGTTATACCAGACATGGATGCCACAGGACTCATTATCATCTTAGGCCTTAAATTAAGATTAACCTTCAAGGAATAAAAAACAAGATCTTCTTCAGGCCGGGCGCGCAGTGGCTCACTCCTGTAATCCTAGCCCTCTGGGAGGCCGAGGCGGGTGGATTGTTTGAGCTCAGGAGTTCGAAACCAGCATGAGCCAAGAGTGAGATCCCGTCTCTACTAAAATTAGAAAGAAATTATTTGGACAACTAAAAAAATATATACAAAAAATTAGCCGGGCATGGTGGCGCATGCCTGTAGTCCCAGCTACTTGGGAGGCTGAGGCAGGAGGATCGCTTGAGCCCAGGAGTCTGAGGTTGCTGT
>CAUYSK010034456.1:0-16925 GCA_963575035.1 Avahi laniger
TTTTGCCCATTTATTGATGGGGTTGTTTGATTTTTTCTTGTTGATTTTTTTGAGTTCTAGATCGATTCTGATGTGTAGAGAGCAAATATTTTCTCCTATTCTGTGGGCTGTCTATTCGCTCTAATGATAGTTTCCTTGGCAGCGTAGAAGTTTTTAATTTGATTAGATCCCATTTATTTATTTTTGTTGCTGCGGTGATTGCTTTGGGGTTCTTCTTCAAGAATTCCCTGCCTAGGTCGATATCTGAAAGGGTCTTCCTGACATCTTCTTTTAGAATTCTTAGGGTTTCATGCCTTAGGTTTAAATCTGTTATCCATCTTGAATTGATTTTTGTGAGAGGTGAGAGGTGGGGATCCAGTTTCATTCTTCTACATGTAGCTATCCAGTTTTCCCAGCACCATTTATTGAAAAGAGATTCTTTTCCCCCGTGTATATTTTTGTCTGCTTTGTCAAAGATTAGATTACCATATGCAGATGGTTTCATCTCTGCATTTTCAGTCCTGTTCCAGAGGTCTATGTCTCTGTTCTTGTGCCAGTACCATGCTGTTTTAGTTACTATAGCCTGGTAGTACAACTTGATGCCTGGTAGACTGATACCTCCTGGTTTGTTCTTTTTACTTAAGATTGCTTTGGCTATACAAGGTCTTTTCTGGTTCCATACAAAGCATAGAATTGTTTTTTCTAGATCTGTAAAGAATGATGATGGGATTTTGATAGAATTTGCATTAATTCTGTAGATCACTTTAGGTAGTATGGACATTTTAACGATATTGATTGTACCAATCCAGGAGCAAGGTAGGTTTTTCCATCTGTTTAGATCTTCTACAATTTCTTTTCTTAGTGTTTCATAGTTTTCCCTGTATATGTTTCTCACATTTTTCATTAAATATATTTCTAGATATTTAATTTTCTTTGAGGCTATTGTAAAAGGTATTGCATTTTTCATTTGAATTTCAGCTTGACTGTTATTGGTGTATATGAATGCCTCAGATTTGTGTGTATTGATTTTGTATCCTGAGACTTTACTGAATTCATTTATCAATTCTAGGAGTCTCTTGGATGAATCCTTGGAGTTTTCTAGATATAATAGCATATCATCGGCAAAGAGCGAGAGTGGAGCTGACAGAATATCTGAATAGCCCAATCTCAGAAATTGGAGCAGCAATTAAAAACCTGACAGAGCTGACAGAATATCTGAATAGACCAAGCTCAGAAATTGGAGCAGCAATTAAAAACCTCCCAAAGCATAAAAGTCCCGGACCAGATGGCTACACTTCAGAGTTTGACCAAACATTCAAAGAAAAACTCATACCTATACTACAGAAATTATTCCACAATATTGAGGAAGATCCTAACCTGAGAAAGATCCTTCCTAACTCATTCTACGAAGCCAATACCACCTTGATACCAAAGCCAGTAAAGGACATAACAAAAAAAGAAAACTTCAGACCAATATCCCTCATGAATACAGATGCAAAAATCCTCAACAAAATTTTAGCAAATAGAATTCAGCAGTACATCAAAAAAATAATTCACCATGACCAAGTGGGCTTTATTCCAGGGATGCAAGACTGGGCATTTCAAATAAAACAAAACAAAACAACCAGTCCTTGAAGACTGGCTCTGTACCAGGGCAATTCTCTATCTATGAATGATGTATTTGAAGCCTTGAGGTTAGCTCTAGGTGAAGGCTTACGGTCTTTTCAGGTCTTTTTAAGCATTAGCCTGTCTTGGTGGGCTTTTGTGTGTGTTTTTTAAATTCCAAAGTATACAAGACTGCATTTGAATGTTTTAATTTCCCAAAGAGTCATATCCCAGCTTTTCCTCAGGGCTTTAGAAGGTCATTGTATGTATCCACCTCTAGTCTCTTGCCCCAGGTGCCCGTGGTTATATGGACCCCCTGCAGCTTTTACCAACAGTGCCACCACTGTCCACTGCTTTTCCGAGCTTGCCATCTGCGTTTTGCCACTTTTTCTTGTCTTTGCTTGGAGTTAGACAAAATAGAGGAGAGTCCTTCAGGCAGACCCCAAAGAGGTGACAACACTGGAAGTAAAGTCTGTGGTGCTCTCTCCAGTTTAAGGCAGAGAATTGGCAACTGGGCTGTCACCATTTCCAGACTATGATCCTATCAAACTAGGGATAAGGGGGAGCAATGGCAATTAAAACCACCACAAAATTTCTTACTGTTTCGAATGTGACTGTTTCTTAATTGGGCATCGCCTTCATTGCTGTACACTTTTGACTATTTTCCAGAGCTCTTATAAAATTATTTTAGCCAATCTTTAGTTATTTTTTATTGTCTCCTTGGGATGGGGCAGGGAAGGGCTTAGAGCTTCTGAATCTGCCATTTCTCTGACATCACTCCAACTTTTTCGAATTTTTATAAGGCATATTTTTTTTTATCTCTGTGACCAAAATACCTATTAAATCTTAAGTTCACTTAATATTGTAGAGAGGCAAACTTGCTAGCTGTTGGATGACCTGGTGAACCCAGCTTACGTCAAATCATCCCTGTCACATCAACCCCTCTATAAACATATGAATCCAGAGGAAATCAGGATTTTTCCTATAGTACAGTTTATAGTGAATTCAGTTGTGTTCAGCCCAAGCTTCCCTCTCTTATATCATGCATGTATCTAACATTGTTTTCATTGTATTCACCTTACTGAGGTTTACAATCTTGGGCAATTTCTAGTTTGATGTGTTTTTTTTAAATCATCTTTGGAAAATTCACAGTTGTTATTTTTTTCACTATAGGTTATGGAGAAAAAACGATTTTGTGGTTCTAGACCATTTGGAGAGATTACATTAGCAAATTCAAATGTGTACTTTTTATGTACATTTGTTTACTTTCTATTGCTTCAAGAGCTCACTGCTGATGTGCACGCACAAATTCACCTAGAAGCATAGTATGCAGACAAGCTGAAGCCTGCAATTGGAAGAAACTTTCTGGCCTGTTCCATTGAAAATTATTCAAAGTGAAGTTCAGGCTCAGTGGGGAAGAATGTTGCAATTATGAAGAGTGTCTTCCAAAAGCCCCATTTAAATATTACCGGCACATGTGCCATAAATTTACCATCACTAATACGGATTGACGTCTTTATTAGAGGCAATAACAGAACATGAATACAATAAAAAAGACAAAATAACATAGAGATAACAACCATACAGTAGAAGAGAATTAGAAAATAAAAGAAATCTATATTCTTTAGACTTACTGGGATTTACTGAGGGAAGGCATGACTCCCATTAAAGTCTTTTTGTCACATTCCAAAGAATGATTAGTATAAAAATAGTTGCTGCTTATAAAGAGTTATTATGATATATGATTCCTGAAACTTCTTTTTCTCATTGGTCCTCTCTAGAAGATACATTTACGGTAGAAAAATGTAAATTTGCCTTTATGAGCATCTCTAACTCCAAAGAAGCAATATTCTTGGCAGCTTGATTTTTGTTCTGGGGTTAATATGGCATAATGTTTGTTCTCATGATCTCCAGAGTAAGACTATCTTGGCTTACATCCTGGCTCTAATCCTTAGTATTATAGCTATGTTGTCGTGAAAAAGTGTCTCATTTTCTATAGTTCTCAGCTTCCTTATTAATATTACAATTATAATGAAAATACTTGTCGCAAAAGATTATAGGGAAAGTACAAGAGTTAATATATATAATCACTGAAGTAGTATCAGGAATATTAGAAGCAATCAATAAATGTTAGCTATTTTTAAGGTCCCAATTGTGACTAGATTCCTTTTAGTTTGTATGTCCTACATGATTTTCCCCCTTTATTGACCAATATCTGAAATTTCTTATATTTGCATTTACTTCCATATGCAATGTATTTAAAATGTAAAAATCATGTCATTTTAAGGCTATATTTTGAGTTTTTGGATTTGATTGAGATATCTCTATTTATAAAATGTTGAGTTTAGCATGATTAAGTAAACATAAGATATTAAGATGTCTCTGTAATTATCTAACGTTTAAGAAGATATAAAAACGAATATCACATCACACACTTCCAATGCTTCCTTGTTATTTGTCTTGACAGGACTGGAGCTCTGTGCTTCAGAATAATTTCCTTGCTGCCAAAATTGTATTTTCAGTAGATCTGAAATATTAATTTTCTTCAGAGAAGGACCACCTTGTCAAACAAAAAGTACATTCATGAAGATAACTTCATCACTCCTGATCATTCAATGTATTATAATTTTTGCATTATTGCTTTCAATTATCCTTCAAGAGAAGTCCTGATGTATGAGTTTTTCTGATAAGTACAAATAGTTTAACTCTGATCTTATGTTTACAAAGTGTATCTGTACATCTAGATCTAAAGAAAATTTCCATTGTAATCTAATACATACCTCTGTTTTATGACATTACGTTGCAGTGTGAAGTCCCAATGGTTGTCTTATTCAGAAACTCTTCTAGACAGTGAACTACAATTCACAATATTAGCAAAAGAAAATATATTGTAATATTATTATCACTTTCAAACATTTTTAACTGCAAATAAAATAGAAACTCAAAAATTTTTAAACACAGTTTACTCCTTCATATTTTTAAATTCAACGAGGAGCAAATTGTAAATCACATTTACAAGTAATTGATAGCAAAGAGTGAACTTCTACTTTTGATGTGTATTTATAAGTTAATGACGGTGCTTTTATAGGTTCATCTGACTGATGTCATCCTAAGCAGTTAGTAAACCTGGATGATCAGAACGTAATGACTTATGCTATTTTTGCGGCAAATACTTTTGACATAGCACACATCCAGTTAGTCACAAAGTACTATTTATTCTATCACTATAATGCTTCATATATGTATTTCCTTCTCTGCAGTAACATAGCTTTTTCAATCCAGATTGTTATTACTTTGATGCTGAGCTGTTATAATATCCTAAAAACTCTCTGTCTCTGGTTTCTCACTTTCTAATATTTCCCTCAAATTGCCTCTTAACACCACCGAAAGCACAACTTGAATAATGATACCCCTTCAACCATCTTCAGAGATGCTAAAATTCAAATTCATCAACTTTAAAATTGTACAAAATTGTATTAACACCATTTACAAAATTGTACCATTTTCCTTTATCAGTTATATTTCTGACTACCTTCAAATATGAAAACTTTAAACTACATGATTTTAAATTGATATGTTTTATTTTACTCTGAAGTATGTGGCACTCCAGATGGCACAACTTAATAAAATAAAATGAGAGTGAATATTCCTAACTTATTTTGGTGTGAAAGGTCTGTGGTTATTTCTAAGAGATTTGAAGACTTCACATGAATTGTAGAGAAAAACTATCTGATCCCTGTCCAGTTACAAAATCCTATCATTATTGCACACAGAGTTTCAATTTGGTCATGTGCAGACTCTTATCACCATGACTTTATGTTTTCTAGATTATATTATTACATCTTGGATCCCACATTCATTGCTAAACTCATGGAAATAAATTTATTGCTGAGTTATTCCCTCACTAGACCACTTAGAGTATTGGAGTTGAGTAATTTTTTATGATTATTCAAGGGAAAAGGAGAAAGTATCACCAACTTTCCTTTCCCTCAAACTGGTAGTTTTCCATATTTGTTCCCAGATTGGATTAGTCTGTATTTTAAGCATATTCTCACTGGATGGATACGGCTAGTCATGGACACGATGGCAGTTGAACATGAAGAACCGACAACTTCTCTATCCTGTTTAAAATGACAAACCAAATAATCAAGCTAAATCTAAGTCACTATTGGATGAGCAAGCCATGCTTGACTTATTTTTCTACCCAAGAACATTTTTGTTTGTTTACAGAGTTTTCCCTATTATTTTTGCCAATCCAATGGGCGAGATGATGTATTTTAAAATCCATTCTCATTTCCATGATTATCTTTGAAGTTGGGTATTTTTCCTACTTATATAGTCTTGTTTGACTCATCTTTTTTTTGTTTTAAAAAAAATTATGTCTTTGTTTTGATTTGAATGTTTATATATTAGGTATATTCAAACTGTTTCATCTATTTTTTCCTAGTCTGTTATTTTTAGCATTGTAATCTATCTAGAAATTATTTTTTACTTTTTATTCTCTTTTTAAACAATTATTTTCCCAAAATTATTATTAAATATCTGTCATTTTTGAAAAGCCTACTGTATCATATTATATACATTTATGCACATACATATATATGAATACATTATTTGTACACATGTGCATGTGACTTTATTATTAGGCTCTTTTCTCTTATTTTGACACATTTATTTTGTAACAATATCATATTAAATTCATTATAGCCTTATAAAATATTTTGATACTTAGACTAGCTCCCTATCTCTCCTGCTAATGTATTTCAATATGTATTTCATTAACTTAATGAATTTTTACTTTCATATTTAATTTATAATGAATGTATTTATCATGAAAATACACTTGCATTGGAATTATGTAAGTCTTAAATGAATTTAGAACAGTATTATCATCTTCTCAGTATTAGTCTGCCCACTGAGGCACATTTAATGTATACTCAATTTATAAAGTCTTAACTAACGTCCTTCTTTATGCCTTTTAATAAAGTATTATAATCTCTTTTAGGTATGCCATATACATTATTAGGTGTGTCTATTTAACCAAAAAAATTTCTCTAAGAACTTGTAGTATGTCAACATACTATTTGAAAGCAAAGGATAAAATACTGAGCAAATAAAGACAAGGGCTCTGTTCTCATGAAGATAATCTGATAGAAAGATAATTGAATAAAAAGCCACATAAATAATGATACGGGTGAGACTGAAAAATGCTACAAATGAGTAGCACATAAAAATATTATCATGAATACATGTGGCCTAATTATAAAATAATATTGATTATTTTGTGATTATTGAATGCTCTAGGATTTGGTTATCTAGAAAAAAGCAGAAGAAAGTGTGCTTTGGGTAAAAGGAGCAGTCTGTGCATTTGCTGTGTGGCAAGACCAGTCCCTGACAAAGTTACAATTCATACCAATTTGCCCAGAGAAGTCCCAATATACGTCTGTTTCCCAGAGCAATTACTGACAGCATCTGTTGTCATTCTTAAAGTTATTCTTGTTTGCACAATGTTACATGGTAACACTAACCATGTTACTTTCAGCGAATTGAAAGACCACTGTGGCTGGAGCCTCCAGAGGGAGGAAGAGTGTGGTATCAGCTGGGGTAGGGAGCCATGGACCAAGTAAAGAGAGCCTTATAAACTATGTTAAGGCTTTTAAAATTTATATTGAATTCAGAATAGTAAGAAGCTAATCAGGAAAGGTACGGTAAGTTTAAAAAATTTATATTTTCAAGAAGTAATTATGGAAATTGATTGGAAGGGATCAAGGATGGATGTAGTTAGACCACTTGGAGGCTTATGTAGTAGATGAAGAGAGATTATCACCTTGGATTAGAGATGGGGAGCAATGCAGATTTAGAGAAGCACACTGACTCAGCGAGTTGAGACATTCAGTGGCTGTTAGAGAACACAGATGACATCTAGGTTCATCTCACTGACGTCAGGTGCTGAGAAAGGCAACAGTATTAAAGTATCTCATTTTTTTCTTGATGCTGATAAAGCTGAGGGCTGGCAAAGAGCCTGTGTGAAAATGCAGTGTGCTAGACATTAATATTTTTAAAGATATCTGAGAAGAAATATCAAGAAGCTTAAAAAGTGGACCTGGAAGTAGGATATTAGATCTTTCTGGTATATAAGAAACTATGTCAACTTTGTATCCAGCTTTCTCATTTAATTATTCTTTTTCCTGTGATTGTTTCTTTCCAGTAGATTTTTTCTTGGATTATCTGGGCAAGAAAGCACATCATCTTCATATAGTTGCAGTCTTTGATTTCCAATATTTATATCATATCTAAATAGCTTTTCCTGCATTATGGCTTTTCTTTGTGCAGGACATCCAAGGAAATGTTAAATAATAATAGTTACAGCAGTCATCCCTGTCTTCCTGATTTTATTGAAAATGATTCTGATGTTTGACTATGAAAGATGATACTTGCCTAAAGCTCTTATAAATACTCTTAATCAAGTTAAATATATCTGTAGTTTCTTCCTTTTCTCCTATCCATTGACAGATCTCTCGATAAATGCACAAACTTCCATCCCTAAGTTTAACTAGAATTTTTTCATTATATAGTAATCTTTCAGTACAGTAGTGTATTATGTTAGCTCTTTTATGTATAACAAAGGGGAAAATACCTTGAAGAAAACTTTAGAACCAATTTTAAATGCTATTTTAAAATTATATTCTAGTAACTTAAAACAAATTAATGAAATTGCTCTAAAAGTACTTACCCTTGGCTATCATAACTGCAGCTATTACCAGAGTAATTAAATAAAGGAAGGCAAATATCACAACAGCAATGCACCATGAAGATACTGTTCAAAAAGAGAGAAATTGGCTAATGTGATCAATGGAAATCAGATTTAGGAATTGAGATTAGAAAGAATTTTGGTCAGGAATATTTAACCCACTTGAAATGGTCTGAAATCTAAGCTCATGGGAGCACCATGTTGTGAGAAAATGTACCTCCACCTGCGGGAGGAATTCTAAAAATTATCTTGCAGATTTAGGGGCAGCTGGGGAAGAGATGAACATTTTGATGCAGAAACAAGCTGTTTATGGACTAACAAGTTGCCCTATTAAAGAACTCTTTCAAAGACTACAAAAGAGCACTTCAGAAATCCGATTATGGATTTAGTTCATTTCCTTCCCCCAATTTTTTAAAAATGATATCTCCCATCTTAACTAGGTTAAGAACAAAACTCCAACATTACCTGTGGGCCAGACAGGTACACTATGACAATTTTGATAAAAGTCCATTTATCATGAGATACCTCACATGCTCCATTTCATTTTTAGAAATACCGAAGCATCAAAGGGACACACATTTTGCAACACTAAAATATTAAACCAGGAAAGTGTGTGAGACATTCTTTCTTCCTTGACTATGGTACATCACTCTAAACCATCGTGTCCGTCACTGGTTTATTGTCCATTCTCATTTGCTCTTTACAGAACACTTTAGGTTACTATGACCCATTAAAAAGTGGTGATAGGAGACAGAAATCCTGATTTCGAGATTAGTCCAAGAATATTTGCTTTCATAATTGGTTTATTAAAATATTTAAGCAAAAAAGGGAATCTAGAATTGTAAATGCTCTTTACCTTTTCTTTTCAAGGTCCTAGTTACTTCTTTCTTCCGGATATTTGAAGTACAGTGAACTTTGAGGTCAGAATATGTTATGTCATCCTCAGAAAACTCTAGAAAAATATATAAGAAAAGTGTATGCAATAACCATAATCCATATGTATATGTGTATGTATATATACCTACATATGATACATAAACATACAATGAAAAAGCATGGTATAAATCAAACAAAATTGTCATATTTTATGCTTATGAGAAAGTTTTACAATTGGTGCAATTGTGTAGTTGCTTTGTGAAATGTGGTAAGTTCTTATTCTTTTTTTAATTC
Source organism: Avahi laniger (assembly GCA_963575035.1). Lineage (NCBI taxonomy): Eukaryota > Metazoa > Chordata > Mammalia > Primates > Indriidae > Avahi > Avahi laniger. Next base: position 9,506 of record CAUYSK010034456.1, read on the forward strand.
TTAGTTTATTGATCTATAAAATAGAGATAACAACAGTAATCATTCACAGATGTAGAGATTAAGTTAATGTATATAAAATCAGTAGCATAGTGCTTAAAATATAAACACTCAATAACTGTTTTTATTGTCATAGCAGTAATCATAGTAATAGTGTAGAATAAGAATGTAATTTTAAGATGCCATGGACATTAGCATCAGTAGTAACACTGTTAATAAAAGCAAGAGTAGACATATAAAAATTAATTTAAATGCCTATCTCTGCCCCTTCTTATAGGTGAACTTAATGAAAGGAGCGTAAGAAAAAAATTTATCTAATTCTCACTAAATAGAATTTCTCAGAAATTCTTTCAGCAACATATTGCATGTACTTCTTCAGTGCAAGTAAGGCAGAATTCATAGACACCAAAAGTCAATAACATTTTCCCAAATAATATTAGATCCAATGCAGTTGTAAATATTTACTTACCAAACTATAATTGTCTGAAATTTAAATTCCTTTCAGTAAGAAACTCTTAAATTTTTTCACAAAGACGAAAGATTTTCAAGTCCTCCTCTAAAAGTACCCGGCTATGGACTTTGTTATTTTTAATATTATTTTCTCATGACTAAAGAGATTATTTAGCAATAGTAGCAGTGTTGGATTTTACCTGTATTTATTTCATGAAATGCCATTGGCAGAGGATGAAAATCTTGACAGGAATTGAACAGTGCTGACTCCTCTGGTTCCATGGTTTAGATCACATTGCATGGACCATGACGAGCAGAGGGGCAGAATGAGAGGGGACCAGGGCAACAGATGTCTTAATATTGCAACATCAGACAGGATGTTTACGCTGGACCTAATATGTAAGCTACTCTTTTCACTTAAGAAAAGTAAAGACAATGTACTCCAGTTTCTACAGATTAAATTTGTTATTTCTTCTATGTAAATGAGCCACTTCTTTATTTCCAAAGATAAAGTTAAAAATATTACCCATAATGGTTTCTTCTCTGCTTTAATTATATTTTTCAAATATAATAAATAATAAACAATAAAGACTAAATAACTTAATGTAAATAAATGATACTGTATTTGAATAAGATTGTAACAGATACTGATTTTCAGCAATACTTTTTTTGTGATTATAAACATTCATGCTCATTGTAAATAATTCAGTGATCTTGGCAGATAACCCTGTTCCCTCAATATAACCACTGTTAATATTAATTATTCATAGCTTTTCCTAATTTTTCAAATGACCAATGGATGTTTTATTTTAAAAAGTAAAAGGAGCTATTTAGTTGTCAATAAATTAAATAATGAAATAAATTATGATTTATTTATATAATAAAATTTACACAGTCATTAAAGGTAGATGAGATAGCTCTTCAAGTATTTATCTGGATAGTTTTCCATGTTATATTAAGTGGAAAAAGGGTAAAATTTATTGCATGATATGATCTTATATTTTGGTAGAAAAATTTCATCATTATGTGTGTATTCGTAATATAATAATGTTATGTATCTGATCTGGTAGTTAAGATGTAATGTAATAATATTTAGGTTACTACCTTGATAAATTTGTATTTTTCATATGTGGTTTTCTATTTTTGTGTTACCGTTTTCTGATGAGCACAATTTATTTTTATCATTGAAAGCCTCTCTGAAAAATATATGTCACAGGGACCACAGGGCCCCTGTCCTCATCTTTGATGGCCAGAAATAAACTTCATAGTTAAAGTATATAATTTGGCTGGGACACTATAGAGTGTCATTGAGTCTTAAATTGTTTTGGAAGAGGGCAAAGATGATCAACTTCAGACATTAATAATTTGAGTACACGTGCATTAAATTCTAGAGTAAATGATACAATGATGAAAAAATATAACTTCAAAAATTATAAAGAAAAAATAGACTGAGAAAAAGAAATAAATCCAAAAGAAACTATAAAATACGTGGTGGAGAGGCACCGAAGAACGGACAAGACAAATAGAAAGCACAAAATTATGTGACTTAAAAAATATATCAATAAACGTAAACTTGCTAAGTGCTCCAGTAAAAATGTTAAAATTATCACAATGGGTTCTTAAATTTTTAAAAATGTTTTATGTTATTTACATAAATTACATCTAGGATGTAATTACATCTAGGATGTAAGGATGTGGAATGGTAGAAAATTAAAGATAAAAATTTACGTAATGCAAACACTAATCAAACTGAAGTATCATAGTTCCTAATATTTGACAAAATACACTTTAAGGCAAATATAGTAGATGAGTCTTTTAATAATAATAAAAGTTTCAATTCAATAATAATGAATTACAGTTTTAACATAACCTTTTAACATAATTCAAAATAAAGCAAGGATGAAATGATACGTGTATGTAGAAGAAACAATAAACAAAATAATTTCCCCATAATAATTTGGGGAAATTTTAACGCACTGTGATACATCAAGCAGACCAAAAGAAATCAGATTTGGATAATCTAAAGAAGATTCAAACAATACATAAACAGCACAATTTTTTTTATTGAATAAAAATGCCAACTTCTCTCAGGTCTTGTTTGTCTAAAAAATTGTTTTTGTCTAACTTGAGAAAAAAGGTTAAATAATGAGTTCTATCTTAACTCATTTTCTGTAAGCATATAGCGTTAATTAACGTGCTTCTGATTTCCATTTTTTGCTCTTCAAAATCAGCAGACAGGATAAATGTTGCCTTTTTCCAGCAATTGTCTTTTCCCTTCTGCTGAATTTGGAAATTTATCATTGTTCCCAGTGCTCTTCAATTTTTACTATGATGTGCTTATGCATGGATTTATTTTATTTTTTTAAGATCTTGCTTGATGTTAGTTAGACTTCCTAAATGTGTAGATTGGTGTCTCACTATCAGTAGATTGGAAAAGTCACAGCCATTAATTCCTGAGTCTCCTCCTTTCTCTCTTCTGCCCCTTTCTCTCCTCACCATTTCTGGAGTGCTACCTTGAAGCACTGGAAACTGCTTCTTGGTTTTTGTTTTTTTTTTTTATTTTGAGACAGAGTCTTGCTCTGTCATCTGGGCTAGAGTGCCATGGTGTCAGCCAAGCGCACAGCAACCTCAAACTCCTGGGCTCTAGCGATCCTTCTGCCTTAGCCTCCCGAGTAGCTGGGACTACAGGCGCACAACAGCAGGCCTGGCCAATTTTTCTATTTTTAGTAGAGACGGGGTCTCACTCTTGCTCAGGCTAGTCTCAAACTCCAGAGCTCAAGCGATCCTCCCGCCTCGGCCTCCCAGAGTGCTAGGATTACAGGCGTGAGCCACTACACCGGCCTGCTTCATGTTTAACATGTTTAATTTCTTTTTCATACTTTTTATTTTTTTTTTTGTCTCTATGGGCTGCATTTTAATCAATGGCTTCAAAAGTGTTTTTCATGTAGACGTTAAACTTATCCAACATTTTATTTTATCTTTCAAAAAATTATATTGGTTTCTTTTAAAAATATACAAAATCTACAGATTTTTAAGAGTTTCTTATGTTCTGAACACATTTCCAAATGTGTCTTATATTCCTTAAAACACAGAAAATATAGGTAAGTTCTACCATGTGTATGGTTATTGCAGTAGCAGTTCTGTGAACATCTTCTGGTGTCTTTTTTGTTGTCGCTGGTTCTTTCTAAGGTGACTTGTTTACTCGTGTACTTTGTTTTTTAGTTTGTTTTGGCCCTGAGCTTCATCTTTCTCACTGATTTGTTTATGGTAATGCATTCTTCCTGGGATGAAATGAGTTGTTCTAGAAAATGTTTGTATTTTCTCCTCCTGTGAGGTGACTAGAAATAGTACTAATTTAGGATATTTAGGATAATATTACTATTATACTGAATATACTATTATCCTAAATGTAGTATTTAGGATAATATTACTTAATTTCATTTTAAAATGAAATATTGGCCTGGTGACCTTTTTAACTAGAGAGGAGATGTTAATGCAGCCTGCAAATTCACACGAAACCTGGCTCCAGGGATACTATTTCAAGAAGGAGATGTTCTTTTCAGTCACCAGGGAGAAGTTTAAGTTCATTCTATCCCAAGAATGTAGTTAAGAGTTGGGTGTTGTGGGAATTAATTGATACATGAGAAATCAGGTATTTAGACTTCAAAGTCATAGTGGGATGCTATTTTAGTCACAGCTCTAATATCAAGTGAGATAAATGTGAAACACGACATTTGTATATTCTCCATTCTTTTTAAGATAAGCTTTTATGATAAAAATTATAAATTAAATAAGGTAACTAGAATTCTTTTCCTCTGAAATATGAGAGGCATATAGGAAATTGCAGAAAATACATATGTAGAGGTCGATGAGTAATGATAAAGTAAATGCTAGATGAAACTAGACATTACTGCATCGCAGAGTGTCTCCAACGTTGAACCTTTTCCTTATTGCAACACTTCCTCCTAGAGCTAACCAATCTTCTGATTTTCTTGCCGCTTACGCCTGCTCACTTGCCACAGGAAAGATGGTTTAAGGGCAGTGATGAAAATTTGCAAAGACCAAACCAAACCAAGACAAAAAGCCAGCCTGGTCTTGAAAATGGGAGAATTTAACCAAGAATAAGTAAAATAATTATCAATTGCCACTAATAATCAAGGTGAAATTTGAGAGCCCGGTGTGAATTAGCACCAGGCAGTTTGACCTCCGTCATCAGATATATGCAATCTCGGCGCAGAGAGGACATGGAATCGAATTTAGCCAAGTGCAACACTAAATTAGGCATGTATAATGGAAAATTGCCAGTTAGTGGCAATAAAAGCAGTCAAGTGACTCACCAGTAGCTCTAGGTTTGCGTGGTCAGAGCATGGCAGTGATGATGAGTAAGAAGATAAAAGTTAAGAGATAGTGCTTTAATGATATTGAAGACGAAACTAAGCAGAATGAATAAAGTTGACGGGAAAGATAAATGTTGTCTTCATAGATTTTTAAAAATATAGTTGATATTGCAAAGATGGAGTTGCTTCTGATCTTCTGTCTCAAACGTGTACTGTGCAGAGAACAGGGACTCATTTTTCTGTACTCACACTACTGGTTCTGAACCTTGGGTGAAATATCTAGAACTTTCCTACATTGGCTGAGTTAAGGGAGGGAGGCAGGGAGTGGGAAAGGGAAAAAATAAACAAATGTTATTGTTTGACCCCCTAATTAATAGAGTCACTTTTTATTATAAGGGAGAGCTCAGTACCTAAACAAATCAATTGCCATTTGGGTTTTGCATAGTTTGTAGTTTTTTGTTTTTTTTTTAAACTCAGTTCATTATTATTTCTCCCACCTTATGGTGGAAAAGAAAGATAGTAGAATTTGGAAGCTGAATCTGTGAATTAGGGACTCAGTTCTAATTAGCTAAGTGCAATTAATCATTAATTGATTATGTTATCATACGCAAGCAGTCTGTAAAAATTATTTTCTTAATTCGCTTTTCAAATTATTGTCTAAAATTGGGTAAAAATATTTCACAGGTGTTGGCTGTGAGAATCATGATAAAAATGTGTTTAAATGCATTCTTGACAGTAATATGCTCTATAAACGTTATATTTATTATTTGTCCTATGATTTTGCTTCAATTAGTCCCTCTGCTTTTTTTTTTTATTAACAGACTTTATTTTTTAGAAAAGTTTTAGATTACAGAAACAATCGAGCAGAAATTTTTTGTTCTATAAGAACAGACAGTTCCTTATAGGCTTCCAATTTTTGGCAATTATAAATAAAAGTGCTATAAAATTCGTGTGTTTTGTCCTGCCAAACCTGCTGCTGGAATTGTCCCCAAAGCAGAGGTAGCAGGGGAGTTCCCTCGCACGAGGGGGTGCCCAAACCGACCCCAGATGAAAGGAGCACTAAACGCCAGGGTGATCAGTCTAAAGCAGGGTCCCCAGTCTTTTCAGTACCAGGGACGGGTTTCAGGGAAGACAGTTTTTCCACAGAAGGGGGGAGGGGGAGGCGGGCCGGCCGGGCCATGGGGGAGAGGGGGGTGGTGGCGGAGGGGGATTGGGGACCACAGGTAAAGCATTTATTTTAGGAACTTCCTTAAAGAGGCCTGCAGCAATCCTTTCAACAGAAAGAGAGAGAAAAGGGATGTGTTCCACCTAGGTATATCCCAGAGAGCAGGTATATCCCAGAGAGCAGGGTATGGAGGTCACATGCGTGTTTAAGGAATTTAGCTCAGGGGTGGGGCCAGTTTCTTTCAGTGTTTTGGGGAACAACCTATGTGCCTTATCAGTGTCTGGGGTTTGGGTTCAAGCCTGCTGAGAAAAACCGGCAGCAGGTTGGGTCACAGAGTGGTCAAGATACTCTGGATTTTAGGTCAGGACACAGAAGGGGATTGGTGAACCCTACGTATAGCTTGATGTCTTATGCTGCAAAGACATTCATTATTTTATAAACTCCACAAGCATAAAGCCTTCTATATGCAAGCGACTCTAGTATATATTAAGAAGCTACTCTAGTAGCTACTCTAGTATATGTTATAGAAAATGTAAATATAAATAAGATATGGTCCAGCCATTAAATAACTTATGTTCTAATTGGATAGAGTTTTGTACAACTAATTTAACTACAATATAAGAATACGGATGTAAGCTCTTCTTAAGGATGCATGTATAATTTCATAGATTTTTAGGAGAGTAGAATTAATTATCACTGCAGGCAATCTGTGATTTGAGAAAAGAATAAAAACAAATGTTTTAATTTCTAATTCATAATTTAATTGCAACTCATTTTTGCCATTTTACACAATGCTACATAAAGACGGACAATATACCCCTGTTTGCAGAGTTAGACTTGGGAATCTATTTAATGCAATGACAGAGAACCTTGCCTAGTATTTAATTGCCATTCTTACCCAAAGTATTGAGCTTGGTCAGTATTTTCTTTTTGGTGACTTGGAGCTTCATTTGGCAGCCCGACGTCTAGGGCCAGATTTCCAGATGCGAGGATCTCTTCTCCATCACCTTCATGGATTTCAGTCAGGTTTTGCTGCAACGATATTTACCCTGGTTTGACAGAGGATAAAATTTTAACATTTTAGGATCTTGATGACTTGAGCCTTCTCTGAGAGCCAGGTCTTATGAGCAGAATTGACAGTGAGAATCTGGAAGTAGAGCAGTAGGGTGAAGGAAGTCAAAAGAATCAAAGCAGCAACCTGAGTTTAGAATCATACAAAAGGTCTTGCTCCAGTCAACAGGGGATTCCATAGAGCAAAACAAGAGAATAAACACATAGCAGCAAAGGCAAGATGTCCACACTGATATTTTGTTGATTCTTCTGTAGCGAACTTTGTACTTAATTCTAATAAGCCTGAGTGGTCTCATGTTAGAAAATTCTGTTTAATTTTACACAGGTGATAGTTTATGAAAGCCAAAGAGTACTTTTCTACCTCCATTTTTCTTAGGAATTTCCTGTGGTGCCTACCCAA